>JACJUY010004999.1:40033-62105 GCA_014220935.1 Platorchestia sp. MABIK
CATTAATTCCATATAAATGGGATTAATTTATAAATGGAATGAAAGAAGACAATAGAACTTAAATTGGACGGTGTACAAAGTAATGGCAATGTTTTTTTTTAAGTATTGACAATTTATTTAATTACAAACATTTTCAGGAGCGGAAAAGGGACTTAATTTCCGGTACTGAAAATCAGAGGTTAGCCAGATGAAGAAATATTGGAAAAAAGTATTTCTGAAGTTGAATTTACAGGAACCATTTAAATTTATTTAGGTTTATGTTTTTCATGAGGTGTGGAATTCTCATGAACAATATTTTATTAATGATATTCTACATAAAGTGAACCACTTTTGTTTTCTAATACGGTCTGAATTTCAGGAAGCAGGGAAAAGTATGGATCGAACTCGTGGTGTTCATAAAAATGGTATAATTGGCGGACAAATTTTTTGCAGTGTATTATGAGGAATAGCATATACATACATGGTAAATTTGAAGTACTGGTAATTAAACGGTAAAGATCCCAGTCTAACTTTTTTGCCGTCTTCATGCATGTTTTTCGCCGCCCCAGTAATTAAATCGCTTAGGCGGCGAAAAACAAGCAGGCTCCGGCGAAAAAGCTAGACTGCGATGACCCTAAAGTTAGCATTACATCGAGCGGAGGCAACATGAGATGAGAAAAGCTCTTACAAAAATAATTGCAGCAGATTAAAAGTATGGCATTTCGAATACATCCAAAGTGCAGTTACATATCCGCATTATCAAAATATTTCTATCAAATAACGCTATTTGAAGGTATTGATGAAATATTTATATAAATATCTGCAAGTAATAATTAAATGGCAGCAAATTGCAGTTATACATACGTATTATCAAAATATTTCTATTAATTAATGCTACTTGCACGGGTTGGTTAAATATTTACATGAAAATTTGCGAGTAATAATAAAATGGCAGTAACATGACATGAAATCCACCTTATCTGAGAGAACTTATGCGCTTCGTGAGTGAGGTAGAATGTGTATTGTCTTTTCTTAAAGTCTTTTCTAACTTCTTAAACTTGTAAAATTGTTCCTGTTCAAAGCAGATGAAGTAACAATATTGGATTAGAGACTGAATGGGTCAATGAAGGTAAAATTAAAAATTACGCCAGCCCGCACAGTGCACAGTCTCCAAATCTTAATCCAATTGAAAATTGTGACACGAGCTCAAGGTTCGCAATCAAGCAGGAATACAAGAAAATAAGCCCTACAATACATTCAACGCATTTGTGATTTTTAGTCTTCGTCGTTTAACACGTGGTGAGCTGTAGGAAAGTGTTATAATTGTGTTTTTATCTCTCAGAAAAGTTGCCCAACATCGTGGCGGTTTAAAAGCTTGAAATACAAGTTAGAAACGAAAATTTTACCGACATCGAGGCAGTTTAAAAGCTTGAAATACAAGTTAGAAACGAAATTTTCCCAACATCGTGGCATTTTAAATGCGTTAAAATGCAAGTTAGAAACCCTCCAACGCAGTAGATTCCACGGATATACTGTACATGCAAATTTCCCATGTCCTATAGAGTCTTCAATGTTGGTATTTGGATTAGGCATATAGAATGTCATACACGTTAAGTAAAATATTCTTAATAAGCTAGACGAATAGTGCATAGCCTGTAGGATGGGGTTGTTTGTAAAGCTAATTAATTGTTTGTTGATCACATCTTCAGGAAATTAAAAATATTACGATACGAATGGTAGAACATTATCGATGAATTATTTGCTGGAAAAACAATAGGGCACATCGTTCGTAAAATGAATGTTTGTAGCAGACCGTATCCACAATACAGCGAGCTGAATTAACGCGATAAGCTGGGACAATTTCTCCGACGTAATCCTGAACCTCAAATTTCTCCTACGTTTGTTTTAGAACAACATCGCATCGAATTTTTCAAAACTGAAAGTAGAGCGTGGATCATATGACAGCCATGCAAAGAGGTTAGAATAGAAAAATAGATTTTCTTCATGTTTATGAATATAAATATGATAGCTTAGGCAAAGCGACAGCTATCAAAAAAAGATTTGAAAATAAAATATTTTGATACCTGTTCAAAAGCTGGAGGGCTATTACCGCAGACTAAAATCCTATTTGGTTGTCTGGTCAAATTTTGGCTATTAACGCTTTAGGTGCGACGTGACCCACCGGTGGTCACTGAGGGGATTTTCATAATGCTGCTGACTGATCAGTAGTTACCAAATCAATTTCGATAATTGCTTAATGAAAACTAAATGAAGACGCGATCTATTTAATGTTCGTAATTTTCAAAATTGACCTCTAGAATCAACTCTTATATGAGTTGAACTCTAATATGAGTTGAACATTGAGCTTCAGTTCAACCCGCCGCACTTGACACGTTAAAGCAGCCCAATGATGCGTGCCATCATCTGCTATGGCGGTCACAACCCGTCAAAAACAAAGGTATTCGGTAATCCCTTATACCGTGGGTCCCACAAAACCCTGAACCGAGTATTTATTTTCAGGCATCAGTAATCCCCGTAATTATTTCCCGCATCAGTAGTAATCACTAATAATGCATAATTTTGCTTGAAATGAAATGCTCATGGTATTCTTAAGATGGTATTACTGTTACGGGAAAATAAATACTCGGTGCGGGTTTTTGTAGGACACACTGTACAATACAACGCCACGTGTCTCCTTATATTTTTAAACAAATAAATTTATATTTATGTGCGTAATTTCTCCTACGTCATTACAATGGGAATCTCATTGTACACGTTAAATTTATGGAGAATTTTATGCACTTAGTACTAAACAATAATGCACAGTTACTGCTTGCTTAGTCCGTCTCTCCGTGACGCTCATATAATGCTGCAGAATGCCCGTATCTGTGATACGAGTTTCACCAGTGCACAAGTACAAGAATATTTTAATGGCGGGTACTATTGGGATGGACATATTTGTTCGTCATCCACATCTGGAAGACTGTGTAACGAAAATATCGAATCCCGTTTTTTTTGACGGGTCTTGTTCACATAGTGTTGGATGAAGCGCCTGAACCATTTAGTGAGGGTGATAATTGTACCAATAATAGTATTATAATCAGATAACTCGTTAAAATTGTATAAGGAGTTCGATCGAGCGTATCTGTGATACAGGTTTTATTACCTTTCCAATTTCCCAACTTTTTTTTTCAGATGAGGACACCGAATTAATACGAATGAATAGATGTAAATGGTCGTGTGTAGTGTTTACTCATATATATTTATATCTTCCTTATAAAATTGAACAATTTGTTACTTGCTTGCTTAGAGTGCCCGTTCCTAATCCCATGCTGTAAAGTGAATGTGTTTATTCTATATACTACTGTGCACGGCCTGCCAACAATGACGGGATTCAATACCTTTCTAGAACAAACTTTCCAGCCGTGGATGACTAACGAATATATCTATCCTAACAGTACCCGTGATAAAAAATATTATTGTACTTGCGCAGTGGTGACACTCTTATCACAGTTACGGTCATCATGGCTATCTTCATGAGCATGGCAGAGAAGGAAGAAGTGGAGTCCAAACAAATAAACCAAGGGTATTGTTAGGTAGTAGCAAAACCCGCGGAAATTCCTCGGACAATGTAACCGTTAAGCTAGGTGGACCCGTGAAAATATTCTGTCAATATTCCCTAACCTATGCTACCTTATCCTATCCTAATCTAACCAAACCTATCCTAAACGAACCTATCCTGATAAAATGTCACACATATCAGTGCATGTAAAGGCCATCTTTTAATGTTATCCTGAGGAATTCGGTATCCATGATACCGCAAGCCCAGACATCCTATTTAAGAAGCGGACACCAAACAAATATGTAAATAAATGCATAAATGAACACACAACGGGTTTTATTAGGTTAGATAATTACAACAATTCATATGTATCGTTTGAAATTCACTCCCCTCTTATAATATACAAAAACACAAGAAAAAGCGGCCACTCCCTGTCAAAAAGTTCATTTGAAAATAATGTTTTGTGTAAATTAGTGCCATGAGATAAGAAAAGGCTGCCGTTTTTGATGACGCTGTGCACAACATGCACAGCGAATGGTTCACCCGAGAAGGAAACGACAACTTCAAAGCTAAATGAAACTAATGATGCATTTAAAATTACTCTTCACAGCAGAGTGCATTGAAATAAATTTGTATTTATGTTTTCTATTCGTTAATATCCTGCAAATAAATTCCTAGTCTAAGGTATTTCATCAATACATCTCTCATATGAAATATATGACATGAAACGGCCTGATGAATACCGTACATCTGTCGTTAAGCGCACTTTGTGAAGCGTGAAAACATCAGGTCACTCCTACTGTCCTTCGGTCCTTCTCTGTCCCTGTGTATCTCGTCTTCTTGTATTTTGTCTCTGTATATCTCGTCTCCTTGTATTTTGTCTCTGTGTATCTCGTCTCCTTGTATTTTGTCTCTGTGTATCTCGTCTCCTTGTATTTTGTCTCTGTGTATCTCGTCTCCTTGTATTTTGTCTCTGTGTATCTCGTCTCCTTGTATTTTGTCTCTATGTATCTGGTCTCCTTGTATTTTGTCTCTGTGTATCTCGTCTCCTTGTATTTTGTCTCCCTGCACCTTGTCTTCCTACAGCTTGTTTCTCTGCACCTTGTCTCTCTGCACGTACCTTGTCTCTCTGCACCTTGTCTCTCTGCCCCTTGTCTCTCTGTACCTTGTCTCTCTGCACCTTGTCTCCCTGCACCTTGTCTCTCTGTACCTTGTCTTTCTGCACCTTGTCTCTCTGCACCTTGTCTCCCTGCACCTTGTCTCTCTGTACCTTGTTTCTCAGCACCTGATGCAGGCACTCATCACCTTGTTCGTGAAAGTAAGAGAAAATCAAATCAAGGAGGAGAACTTGAAGTAAGGATACCAGGACCCGTAGACTTAAACAAATGTGACAGCTTCTGCACACCAGTGATCTGGAATACACGACTCCAAGTGGAGTCTGAATGGTTCAATGAAGCTGAAATTAAGAATTAGATTGGCCAGCACAGTCCCCAAATCTATATCCTTTTGGATATTTGTTGCAAGCTCTGAAGGTAGGAATGCAAAGAAAAACAAAACCCCCTACAAATGTACATCCGCGTCTCCATCCGCAAGCTGGAAACGATCTAAAATTAAATATAATATTCATGGTTGTAATAATAGCAATAATCCAAGTAAATTCTGCGTGATATTTCTAGAAGCCAGGTAACAAAGTGAAACCAGCCAAATGTGACACGAACCGTAATGGCTGCAATTGGAGACTACGTGGTTATAAAAACCTTCACGGGATGAACGCATTGTTGACTCTGCGCTTGCGCAATAGTGTTAAGTGAAATGATTAGTGCCCAGTAGGTGAACCCGATATTTTGTGTGCGTGTTAACGTTTGTGCTGTAAAGAGAAAGCGCAACTTTCGTTACCCTCACATGGCCGGTGTTGGAGGTGTGGTCAAAAATGCAGCGCTATAATGTCGTGGTGCAAATACACTCTGCTGGCACTACCAGCACTGTTGGCACTGCTGGTATTCCTGGCACTAGTTGTACTTCAGGCTCTGTTGGTATTCCTAGCACTTCAGGCAATGTTACACTGCTGGTATTCCTGGCACTGTCACACTACTGCCTCAGTTGCAATGCTGGAACTGCTGTGCTGTCACTGCTAGTACTGCTGGAACTGCTGTGCTGTCACTGCTGGTACTGCTGGAATTGCTGTGTTGTCACTGCTGGAACCGCTGTGCTGTCACTGCTGGTACTGCTGGAATTGCTGTGCTGTCACTGCTGGTACTGCAGGAATTGCTGTGCTGTCACTCTTGGTACTGCTGGAATTGCTGGCTCGGTTCTGCCGAGAGCAAAGCCCGCGTGCACTGGAGGCGCTCGTCAGTGTGGCAAGGAAGCAACATGATCATCAAAGTTGAAAACCTGCTTGTTTAGGAACTCTTTCATTCAGTTTTAGTCATTCTGCACAAATGTTCCTAGATTGTCGAATTTCGTTTGGATTTTGGAATTTTCCATGAACAGATACTAATTTAATATGTTAGTTATGAAAATCAGGACTAGCTCAGTTGATTTATTGCTTAATAAAGCATATTTCTACTAAATAGAAGCTAAATTTTTATTTACAAGATACACGAGATATTTGAAAGCTGTTAGCGCAGCTAAGTACTAAACTCAATAAGGACGGCGTTGCCTGTACTGAGCATGGTGTGTATGACGTATAGATAATGTACGCACTTAGAAAGATAACCATTTACCTCCATGATCCGGAAAATCCCAGTAGCAGAGATGTTTCTTCGATTAGAAACATTTTCGACCACGGCGATTGAACTTAAAATTTTGAATTGTCTGTAATTGTCTGATGCAATCTGTGATAGTCTGATGTAATCTGCGATTGTCTGATGCAACCTGTGATTGTCTGATGTAATCTGTGATTGTCTGATGTAGCCTGTGATTGTCTGATGCAACCTGTGATTGTCTGATGTAACCTGTGATTATCTGATGCAACCTGTGATTGTCTGATGTAACCTGTGATTATCTGATGCAACCTGTGATTGTCTGATGTAATCTGTGATTGTCTGATGCAACCTGTGATTGTCTGATGTAATCTGTGATTGTCTGATGCAACCTGTGATTGTCTGATGTAATCTGTGATTGTCGGATGTAATCTGTGATTGTCGGATGCAATCTGTGATTGTCTGATGTAATCTGTGATTGTCGGATGTAATCTATGATTGTCGGATGCAATCTGTGATTGTTGGATGCAATTTGTGATTGTTGGATGTGGTTCATAAATTTTAATTAGCAATTCATGCTCAACTTTCATTTAGATGATTATTACTTAACTATTAAATGCCATGGAGTGGCTACGTATTTTTCAAACATGCTCGCAGGGACTGATAGACAATTATATTCTACGTCGAATAAAGCAAACAAATCCAAAATATCTTACTTCATTACAAAGTTATGACATTTTAAACATGGGGAAACCTTTTTTTGAGTCATACGGTATATTCAGTATATAAGCATATACACCTCAGAGTTCTCATGAAGAGCATACACTGCTGTGGTGGGCAGGACATACATTCACGGGTAGCTGTTGTCACATACGTACGTAAGTTTCATTCATGCCACCACTTTGGGTGGTGATCTAATGTTTTTGAGAAGCTAATTTACATTAAAAATACTGAACGTGTATGACTCAAGCCCTACTGCGATGTGTGACTCTCGGTAAATGTTTCGAGGATGAGAAGTTCTATCCCAACGCGACCGCTCCTAATGAAGCCTCATTAAATGGTGTGATCAGCTTCCCTCTCTTCACATCATCGCTCCTAATGAAGCCTCATTTAATGGTGTGATCAGCTTCCCTCTCTTCACATCATCGCTCCTAATGAAGCCTCATTAAATGGTGTGATCAGCTTCCCTCTCTTCACATCTCCGCTCCTAATGGAGCCTCATTTAATGGTGTGATCAGCTTCCCTCTCTTCACATCATCGCTCCTAATGGAGCCTCATTTAATGGTGTGATCAGCTTCCCTCCCTTCACATCATCGCTCCTAATGAAGCCTCATTTAATGGTGCGATCAGCTTCTTTCTTTTCACGTCACTGCTCTTAATGAAGCCTTATTTAATGGTGTGATCAGCTTCCCTCTCTTCCCATCATCGCTCCTAATGGAGCCTCATTTAATGGTGCGATCAGCTTCTTTCTTTTCACATCACCGCTCCTAATGAAGCCTTATTTAATGGTGTGCTCAGCTTCCCTCTCTACACTTCACCGCTCCTAATGTAGCCTCATTTAATGGTGTGATCAGCTTCTTTCTTTCCACATCATCGACACTATCTTGAAATTCAAAAGATACGTTGCTCCCATTGCTATCTTATCTCATCATACACTTTCTTAACAGCTTTGAGATGTACTGTACAGTACCTGGAAACATTTAAATTTTTACAATTTTGTTAATGATGTAAAGATGAAATTTCAAGTTTTATTTTGGAGAAAATCATACGGGTAGTTCAAAGAACATATGTAAGGTCTCCGGACAAGACAATTTTGCAAGTTCCAGTTTTTTACTGCGTTCATTTATAATCGGTGTTTGAAGTTGTGACCGAAGTTAATTTAGGTAATACGCAATTACTGAACAGGTATCAGTCTTTACACTGAGCTGCGTAAGGTTAAGACTTGTTTCTTAGTTACTCTAAAACGATGGGGCTGAAACAAGGCGTTTTGAAATAGAAAACAAGGGCTTCATCATTTGATCAACTAAGAGACACCCAATGAAGGAAGCAGTAGAATCCGTTGGTATTTCATGGAGTAGCGCTATGCAGGCTTGCCAACAATGGAAAACAACTAGTAAATACAACAATTCAAGAGAAAATTGTGGTCAGAAATTTTTTTAACTGGCTTGGCAGCAGCCGTGCTCCAATTGCTGACGGGAATCGTTTGGCATCAAAGATGAAACAATTGCAAAACGTCAATGATGACCCTTTTCTTGTTATTTCTAACCGAACTATTCGTAGAGAACTTCATGTAGTGGATATATGGAGCAGAGTAGTCCGTAAATAGATGATGTGAACTGATGTCCACATGATCACACTTTTTACACTGGGCTTAAGCACTCAAACATTGGACTGTATAAAGGAGGGGAGAATATAATATCAAAAAGAGTTAGTGGTCACATGACTCCCGATTCTGTCCCTATAATATCGGGTTCATCGAAGACCTCATGATGAAATTAACGATGCTTGTGTGAATGGGCAATGCTAAGAGGGGGTCTGTCATGTTCTGGGGTTGTTTTACGTACTCAGAAGTGGGTCCTTTAACTGACGTCTGTTAAACTGATCCAGTATGGTTTCATTGAGCTGCTAAGCAATTGAGTTTTACAATACGGGTATGCACATTGCACAATATCTGAATGAATAAAAGCATGATGTTTAACATGCCTTTTGGAATGACAACTGAGGAATGTATTTGGCTAGATTGGTTATTAATTGACATGACAATCATTCAGCATATGTCGGGAATTTAGATTGACCAGCTAACTCCCCTGATGTGAGCCAAATAGAAAGAAATAGGACTGCCTACAACGACAAATTGGATGTCGAGAAGATCGTCTATACGTGCTGTGGCTGCGGTACGAGATCAGTGGATGCCAGAGTGGTACAAAATAGATCAGGTGTACACTAAGACATTTGTAGATTTAATGCCCCACAAAATTGCCGCTATTATTCTTTCTTATGGTGTTCAGACATGTTATCAGCAGCGGGTGACCAATTTTTGTCCGGTGAGCTTACACATACCAAAATATTCGAACAGAACAGAAGAAACTTTATCTGTAACCGGAAAATTCACCAATCAAAGAAATCTATGAGGCGGAAGTATTTGTCCAAGACTGAAAAAAGCTTTTTAGAATTTAGTGGCGGGAAATTTATTTACAACAACAGAATGGAGACCACTATTATAACTTGAATCTAGTGTACCTTTTGATACTTAGTGACACCTTTTTTGTTTCATTCTTGCATGCAAATGATCCTCAAATTCGTAAAGTTCTTTGGACTCTTCGCCGCAAATCTTCATTAGGATGCGAGTGAGGCCACGGAAGGAGACATTTTTCAATGGCACGCCATTCTTTTATTGATTTAGTCCTTTGTTTGGGTTCATAGTCTTGCTGAAGAGTCCACTTGTGCCGACCCTAGAATTTTCTCGCACATGGAAGTAGCATCTGCTCCAGTGTCTGTCAGGGCACGGAACTATCCATTTTTACAAGAATTTCTTGTAATTACTTGGATTTACGCGCATTATCAAACCAGATTGCGCAACAACGGGAATGCACTTTTCCATGCTTTTCTCTCCATCATCTGTTTCGACATTAACATGGGCACTACGACGCCCATGTTAATAACGCATCAACTAGTGACCTATGTCAATACATTTTAAAAACCATACATGTTTTTATATGATCTTTATCAGAAATAATTTGTTTCACTTTTTCCTTATCTTTTTTCTTTCCACCAATGCTGCGGAGTTGTCTTACACCACGACCTCAGACCATGATGCTGCCGCCCGCGTATTTGGCAATGATGATGGCGTACTAGGATCCGAGGCAACCCTTGTTTTCCTCCAAACACGACGAATTTCGTTCCAGCTTTTAGTTCAATTTTACTTTCATCGAGCCAAACAGCCCGTTTCCAAACCTTAATTAGTTGGCAATTAGGTCCACTACAGATGTTCAACGGTTTATTACATTTGTTAAGGAATCCATTCTTCTTCAATCGAATTTTCTTCACAAACTTATAACCGAAGTAAGCTGTTAATATTGAAATCATATTAATTGAACTTTACAAGGTCTTAGAATAAAATATCTACTAAGAATCTATTCACTCTGTAAAACGTTTTGGGGACCAGCTCCATCCTCAGTAAGTCAATCTGTAAAGAATAATACAATTGATAAAAGAAAAAATCAGTCAAATCTAAAGAACACAAGTTTTCATTAAAAATCTATTTGTAAATTTGCAGGGGAAATGAACCATTTGTACCATTAAGGACAGACTTTTCTGTGGCTATGTATAGGGCCTCTAAAACGCGCAAGTCTAATTCATTCGGAGCAGTATGTAAAATTTTAAAATCATCTTCATTACAAGCGTTACTGTAAGAAGAGGAGTTGTGCGTTGACTGAAGGCAGTACGCCACTCCGTTTTAATTTTATACCAACCGTCTTTTGGCAGACAAAATCTCCTTGTAACTCGTTTTTTTTTTAAATTGCCATTCGTCACATCATTCTCCATAAAACGTTGAGAGCAGCCCGTGATCATCTGAGGGTCTTTGACTTTTGGCAAGTTAGAGATTGCCCTAGCCTCTGGATGCATTCGAACAATATTATTGTTCCGACAGTTGAGTGTGGAATGTTGACACGTAGAGCAATTTGTCGTTAGGTTAATCCATCATTATGAAGCCCAACCATTTACTCTGTACTAGTTTCTGATGTTTCTGTCTGTGACTTTCGCCATTGTATTCACCGTGCATTCATCGTCAACAAAATCTGGATGGATAATGGATGAGCCTATAGTTGTTAATTTACGATACTTACGATTTTGGAAGTTTCTGGAAACTTCAATAAAATGTGTAAATTTATCAACTCAAATTGCGTAATAGAACAGCAATGATTTACCATGATATCAATTTTGGTCGTACATTTTTCTCACTTACAGTTCCTTGTATGGTTAATTTTCTAGTTGGGAATTAATTTTGATCCGCTTATATACTCAGGAAAGCATTTTTTTCTGAACTACCTGTTTTCTTTACCCCATACCAGAGCGAACATATTTTTCAGATTAAATGAAAAATAAATAAGTGAGAATACTAACATTCAGGTACTGTCTTTTCAACAGTGGAATACTTGATCTTTCAGGGCGTTATTTTTTTAAGAAAAAGATGAAGATGGCAAGGGAAAGACGCTCGTCATCAATTACTCACTGACGAAATTAGGCATGAACGAATAAATGATTACTCTGAAATGTGACTTTTTTGATGTAATTTGCACACTTACCAAGTGAACTAGACATGTATAATGACATATATCATTAAGTGAAATAATTTATTAAAGAAATGATTCGGGCTGCCTTCAACTACCTATGAATAAAATCAACATTACGCCTCGAGCGGACCCCAATGACTCGTAAGAGAAATACTCTCGTCACACATCAAAGGCTCCGTATGATCTGCTCTAAAATCCTTCTGAAAATTCCTCATTTCATGAATATTTAATACGAAGAACGTCGGCGCTCCTGCTCGAGTGGGTCGCAAAAACGCCGACTTTGCTTCTACGCCTGACGCCAATTAAACATCTCCATTCTATAGTTACACATACCACTCTTTTCTGTGAACTTCGAGATGGCGCCCGGATGCTAAGTCATTTCGAAGAACATATCTCTTTGCCTTTGTACATTTTGATCAAATAGAATTTTTCTTAATTTGTAGAGATTGTGCGTAGGGTTCATTCCTCAATGATTTAAATCAGGATTGTAGTTATCTCTGTGTGCTGTTTGGCATAACGGCTCGCAGTCTCAGTACCGCGCCGCCCGGATGCTAAGTCACTTCGAAGAACATATCTCTATGCCTTTGTACTTTTTGATGTCGTCGAATTTCGCTCAATTTATCGATATTATGAGTAGAATTCATCCCTCAATTATAATCAGGGTTGAAGATATTTCTGTCTGTAGATGCTTCTGTCCCGTAGCCTCGACACCACGTCGTGACGCGTTTGTCCTCACCCACATCGAGAGAACTTGGCTGGGACTACAGCATGGGTCAACGTTGCGTTAACGCGCGCCACGGTAGAGGAAACAAGGTAGGTTCAAACCAATCTTTTTTTCGCTGACGATGTGGTTTGCTGACGTCACGGTAACGAACCAATAGCAGCGCTCATATGGCATCTGGTAGCAGTTCTACCCCTAAATCTGGCTCAACCATTGGCCTAACGACACGGTGTTTTGGTGACGTCATAAAGTTTGTTTGAAATAAAGCCCGTGATGCTCTTCGAGTTCCTCTCGTGGATCGACAACACTTGGATGGCGACCTTATATTACCATCAATGGGGATTTACGTCAGTAGCCTGAGTACGTTTGACTAAAGTTATATGGTATCGTGTGATTCAACATAAATGTTTCAAAGATAGGAAAACCAATCTAATCTTAGCCTTTAGAACGAGATCTGTTAAATTATTAACTAGCTTTCTCTGTCTTCACATCAGCAACTTTTAAAATTTGTAAAACATGTTTCATAAATTAGCGTTGTATTTAATAAGGTTTTCTATAAACTGCATTGTGCTGTACAGTGTTGACTTACCCGAATACTAGTGGTTTTCAATTTTAGTGCTGAAATGTATATTCTTTGATGTCTTTGATCTCGTTTTGTTAGTTAGAAAGAAAAAGTGGTAAAGGTGACATAAAAATGAAAAACGCAACTCATAAAATATTATGGGGAACTGAATATGCTCGTACACGAATTAATTTTTCTTTGAAAATTTGACTATGTTGACATACTCAGCATGCTTTCCAATATGAGTAGCTCGATCGTGTTCCTTCTTTGATGAATTTTCATCACATTGTTAACACAAATTGGTACGATTCTAAAACTAAAAACAGCTTATACTAAATATCTCATTGAAATCATAGGTATGAAGAACTTAATTGGACAAGGAAGAAGGAATTTTTGATTGATTCGAGGAAAGGATGTAAAGACCGCGTTCGAAAATTTGAAATCCAAATAGATATTGTCTCAAAATATGTCGGATCTCAATAAATGATGTAATAGCGGTGTAAAAGTAGAAAAAAACATGCAACTCCAACTGATTTAGCAGCGTTGAAATACTAGTAGAAGAAAATATAAAGAAAAAATCTTAAATAAATCAAATAACAAAATTATTTTCTAGAACCTGATAAGAACTGTGGCGTTTTATTATATGTAAATACATATATAACTGAAATTACTAAAAAAACATCATTTGAGTCGCGGAAAGAAGAGATTTATGACTGTTAAAAAAATTGAAAGAAGATCGCATTTAAGAAAGAAAGAAAAGAAAGAAAAAACATTTATTTCCAATTTATTTCCGACCTCTTGATTTATATGGGTAATATAAACCAAGAGCATAAGACCCTAACAACAGCAGTGGAATCACAATATCATAGAATTAACCTACAACATTATTAAGTTAATGAAATTTACCACTAACGAAGAAAATTGCCTTATTTCATCGACAGAATCTAAAATTTTTTTTCATCAAGCTTTTTCTAAACCAGAACTCTGCTTTTTTACCGGTATCAAAGGAACATATTCCTAGAATTTCACGATATATATCTTCACGTAAGTTCATTAGAAACACAAAACCAAGAGGAAGAACTTTGTGCCGCAAGTGTGTAGCAGTTCTCCTCATTTTATATTCTGAGACAATTAGCTCTCCAGTGAAGGTTTAATGCGAGGGAAATTGCATTCTCCGAGCGCAAAGAAATGATCAAAGCGACCAGTCTATTTCTCGAGCTGAGTCTGATTCCACACTATATTTTATTTCTGTTTTTAATCTGTTTCCTGATGTGTTTAGCTCTAACTGACGATCATTTTTTGATTTGCAAACTGTTTCCTGTTTTCATAATTACACAGGTAGCCATACTCAAATTTGACCATTGTACTAGACTTAAGAAACATTCTACCTCTGTATCACCTGTGGTAAAAAAATTGTTTAAATTGTTTAAAATTGTTTAATAATCTCAGGTTGACTCTTATTCCTGATTTTCAATCTGTTTCCCGTTCTCTCAATTTTACGCTGATTGTCAGTTCTATTTCAAAATCTGTTTTTTGTTTTCTTAACGTCATGCTGACTTTTAGTTTCTATTTTTCAATCTGTTTTCTGCTATTTTTTAATTCCGTACTGACTTTCATTTCTACTTCTCAACCTGTATCCTGTTATATCAATCTCATGCTGACTTTATTTTCCGTTTCCGTGAATACGTGGGCATAATGTAGGAGTTGTATTAGGAATTATCACTATATAAGCTCAGTGCTACTCGACCACAACAAAGGCATTCCGAAGAAAGCAAAAAGAATCAAGGTATTATTCAGGGAATGATTTAGAAAACATGGAATTGCGGCACAAATTGTGTTCCCACGCAGAATACACTGCGCAGAAAAACAACAAGGTGTGGAGGAAGAGGAAGAAAACAAAAAGAAATAACAAAATAGGTATGAGAAATGGTAGAAATAAAGCCCACACGAAAGATAAAAGTCCAGAAGGAATCTCTGTAACTGTTGCTACCCCAAAATAAAAATTAATAAATAAATGTCATGATAACCTTCATAACAAATCTCACTGATTCAAACTTGTTGCATATCTTTTGCCTCTAAATTGAGGGTGTTGTACGAGGAAATAATTTACGTGATATTCTAGTTAGCTGATAGGATATCTTACACCAATATAGCCAATAAGTCCTAAAGCCTAAAAGACTTATAGCATCCGATATAGCTTATAAATACTATAGAAATGAATCCAACAGTCATATAACCTATACCCTATAGGTATCATATATCAGGCACACACTTTTGACACACCTCGTTGCAGTTATTTTGACACACTTCTATGCGTCAGACGGTTATTCAGTGAAATCTTGGTATTTCTGGGTGCATTACGTTTCACTGCATGGTGTAGCGATCACAGAAATTAAATCACATATTCTCGTTTCAAAAAACATGAGCAGTCGTTGGAATTTGTGGAAAGAATAAAATGCTCTATTGTAATCTTCAGTAATTTGCAACTTTTATTCTTAAAATTTTATGAAACTATTTGTCATTCCGTGTATTCACAGGCTAGTCTGATAAAATGGAAAATTTATGGGAAATAGTAGACTTACGCTAAGTAAGTCTGTCATCTTTGGCACACTAAGGGGGTTCTCGGCCCATGACACACAAAAGTGTGTCACAATACCTTGATTAGTTTCTTTTCTAATTTCCCGACCTTACGAAATTGTTCCAGTTCATCGCGCGTTAAAAGACGAAGAAAATTACTGATCATCTTTACTAAAACACTCCCTAAAATTCAGTATCACACTATTTCTAAAAAGCAGCGTTTCGACGTTCTTACGTCATCATCAGGCTGAAAAATACAGAGGAAATTTACAGTCACAATACTAAGAAATGCAGATCAAAAGCAAAAAAAACAGAAACAGAGTCTGACGATATAAAAAGAAAAAAACCTAACACAGATCACATTGCGAAATGACTAGAGGCAAATAATTTGTACAAAAGGAAGACTGATCTCTAGATGACTAGTTAATATTTAGGCACAGCTACGTGTTCACAGCACCAGAGGCAAGGCCAAAATGAACGAACAAGAGGTTTTAAACTTCTAACCTACAGTCCTATTGAATAGCTTCAGAGCAAAAAAATCTATGGTGTTTTCATTGAGGGACGGTTTGAATTGATGAATATGTAAGGCTTCTATTATTTGAATATGTTCTTTTTTAACGACATGATATAAAATTTTGGTATTTGAATAAAGATCTTCGTTTGAGGGTTTGGAACTATGTTCAAGACGAAAGTGATTGAAAATAGAACCTTGGTACTTGTGCGCAGTTTTTTTTATTTTTATATCGTCAGACTCTGTTTTTGTTTTTTTTGCTTTTGATCTGCATTTCTTAGTATTGTGACTGTAAATTTCCTCTGTATTTTTCAGCCTGATGATGACGTAAGAACGTCGAAACGTTGCTTTTTAGAAATAGAGTGATATTGAATTTTAGGGAGTGTTTTAGTAAAGATGATCAGTAATTTTCTTCGTCTTTTAACGCGCGATAACACCTTGATTAATGTTGGTCATTGATAACACACTTCTGTGAGATTATTTTTATCACAAGTGGACGCGTTTGTGTGTCGGTTTTAGGGCGACATTTTTCTGTGTCACTCCACGTTTTGACTTGTGTCACAAACTGTAACTTCGCAGTAACTGCTACTGACCTTTGTTTATCGCCTACTCTAACTTACTAGTGACTTCTAATAACCTTCATTTATCGCCTACTCTAACTTATAAGTGACTTCTAATAACTGTTATTTACTACGCACTGTAACTTAGCAATATCATTTACAACCCATTATTTACCGTCTACTGCAACTAAGCTGAAGCGTCTAATGAACATTATTAACTAGCAATATCTCGCAACCACTCTTAATTTTCCCAATAATGCGCAACATTCTACATAATTGAACAAGCAACATTCAAAGCACAGCACACAACTTCAGTATACATTGGGAGCCAACATACAGGACTCAGCATGAGAGGTACCGTATGTATAATGCACTGTCATGAAACTCGTACGACATCTCTCCGATGTTTTCAACTTACTTTTTATCACAGTACTCCTCCGGCCCTTATTGATCTTCCTAATGACCTAGACCTTACCAAATTTGTATCATGTTTTTTCTAGTCTTTCCTCAGCCTTCTCCTGTATTTATTTTTGTCGGTTTCTCCAAAACATTTTTCCCAGCCCTCTCCCAGGACTTTTCCTGAGTCTTTTCCAAGACCCAATAATCAACCTTCTCCAAAAACCCCTGTTTCAGCCTTTTCCCAGACCCTTTCAAGAACCCCTCTATAACCCTCCCTCACCCCCAGAACCGTTTCAATCCCCTGCCCCTCTTTCTCTCTGCCCATTTGCCCGCTCCCTCCCTCACTTCCCCGCCCCAGTGCCCCAGTTTCTTGTGTGGAAAAATCCAGACAAAGACACATGTTGCTCGGGATGCAAATGTTGCGTAGTAGTCATCAAGCAGCTGTGTAACAGCATTATAGCAGCTCTGCATTAGCATTATAACAGCATTATAACAGGTGTACAACCACCGTTTAGCAGCTGAATACCAGAGTGTAACAGCTGTTTAACACCCATGTTGCAGATATATCATAGCCATGTGACAGCTCTATAACAACAGCATAGCAGCTGCATAAAAGCAATGCAGCAACTGTATAACAGACGTGTATCAAGCGTATAACAGCCGCGTTGCAGCCATACAGTAGCAGTATGAGTCACAACAAAGCGATGTCATCAGTGCAACACAAACTCTGAGACTTGCATTTCAACGCGGCAGTCTTGCTGTTCCCGCGCTCAATTATACCAAAAACTCATTGCAATAAACGGTAGAGTCCGAGCCAATCGTTCTCCATATTTGTGCGGTAGCTCCACTTCACAGAGGGCGCAGGAGCATCAGTGAACTCGTGATGTCTCTCTGGAGGACGTAGAATCTTGACGGAATCGGGGCTTCTCCATTCACTAATGAGAGCGCACCTGGCTGGCTATGAACGAGAGCGTGCAACAGTCCTAACGAGAATCTAATGTGTATTAGGCACACATAGAAATATTTATTAGAAAAAATAAGAAATAAGTGGTGTGAATTAAACACACATTATTTACAAAATGAGATTTATTCACGCGCTATGACATGGGAAAACTAAGGAGAAGAAAGATTAAGGGTAGTAGCGCAGACACAAAAACTGCAGCGTCATGGTCATCTCGTAACGCTGCGAAACGGTAGCCCTGCCTGTGTCTGCAGAGCTGTAAACTAGCAGCTGTGTAACAGCAGCTGCGCCGTTCAATAGCTCAGCAGCTGTGCAGCAGTAGCTGAAGAGTAGTGCAGCAGCTCAGTGTAGCAGCAACAGTTGTTGTAGTAAAACAGCTCGACAGTTGTAGCAGCAGGTGTGTACAAGAATAGCATCACTGCTGCTGCAGTAGCTACCCAGTGCAACAGCTCTGCAGCAGTACTGCAGCTGTTGCAGCAGCAGTACTGCAGTTGTTACAGCAGCAGTACTGCAGTTGTTACAGCATCTGTATGGCTCGTATTGGCACAGCAGCGTTCCAGCAAAGATCTGCAGCTGTGACCAGAGCACCATAGAAGCAACAACTGCAGCTGTGTAGCAGATTAGTGTAACATCAGCAGCAGTTGTTGTAGTGCGTTGTCTCTCACTTATATCATCATTCGGCTGCTGTACGCAGATCTGCGTCCATTCATCTGAACGGCATGAGAAACATCTGTTCTGGGCACCAACATTAACATCGTGCAAGACTGTGATTGTGTCTCAGCAGTTGCGCTCATTGACTGGTGTTGAATTAAATCTTGTGGTTTGAATTTATTCCCGTCAGTTAACTGTGAAATTATTTCGCTATGTCCCTTTTCCTCTTTTCTAAAAATGCCTTGAAAAGAGAATGGAAAGGAATGTTTGTGGAAAAGAAAATGGAAATAGAATGTTTGGAGCTTGTAAAAGAGAATGTTACGGAATAGTGAATGTTTGTTAAAATAGAATGTGAAATGAGTAGGGAAGTAAAGAGAACAAAGTATAAAGAGTTCACACACAGCTTCCTACATTGCATCCGATAACTGCAACACTACGAGGGAGGATTGCGTCTGGCCTCCAAAATTTCCTTACCAGCCTCGAAAGTAACCAAAAAGAATCGACATCTCGTAAGAGATACATTCTCGTACATAAATCCAGCATTTGTGCAATTCTATAAGATCTTCCGCACAATAACCGAAATCCCCGAGATCACAAGGTCTGGTGCTCATTTCTTAGAGACATCGCTTTGGGCAATGAATACGTTTTTTCGAAATGGGTTATAAGAGCCATTTTGAACTCCCGTGATTCATCATAAAAGATCAGAAGACCCATCTTGCCACGATTACACCCATTACTTCAATCAAAATACGACCAGCCTTTTCGTATATACATTACCACTCGTAAGATAAGTCCTCATTATTACCAGCATGTCTAATCAGCTTCTCTGTCAACAGCTTTGGGATTTATAATTGTCAGCGTTCATCAGTTTCAATAGTGAAAGAAGTATTCTTTCATATTTCAATTCCCTTTGTAAGTTAGGAGAAGTGAGCGCGAGAAGTGGAAAAGCTGAGACTAAATCTATTCCTGTATGATACTGGCGACCCTGAACATGCACTCATAAATGATAGCCTTGAAAATCTAGCTTACCGATGCTTTCGGCACGCTTGCCAGAGATAATCCCTTGATCAGGATGGCCGAAATGAATGATATAGTCACATCGCTTAATAAGTGAATTTTATAAATTTGTCAATATAGGTTGTCTCATTTGGGGGTGGTGGCAGCGGATACCAAATATTCCATTGAAATGATTCAGTAAAGAACATAATTTCGGTCGTGCAATATGTGAACTCCAACATACGGTATGCCGAAGGGGTTGAATATTGACCAGATAAGAACCTAAAAGTAATTTTGATTGCAAAATGCGAAATTCTTGAAAGTCTTTGAGCCGTAACTTTTCTTTCCTTAAAAAATTAAGCACATTTCCAGCGCTCAGACGCTGGAAATAATGAGCATGTTCACGAAAACAACATGATTTGAAACCTCGCATCCTATCAAACAGAAAAGTGTGTTTCCCAGACCGAAAAGGATAACCCATTTTTAAGCTAAAAGAAGTCGAGCACCGATGAAATTCAATTCAAGCCTGACCTAACTTACATTGGATGATCTCTAACCCTATATTCAGGAAAAGGTCGAGCCTGTATGGCGATCTTTGTAAAATATTCTATAAAAATAAGGCCGTCGTTCCTTGCTTAGTTTCGAGATGCCTCAAAATTGGCAAAGTTAGGGAGAAGTTGAGCGAATAAAAGACTTTTTGTTTGCCTCCGACGACAGCGAACTTTGATATTGACAGTTACACAATGCTGGCAATAATATTCTGGGGCTCGGTGGGGGTGAGGGGGGTGGGGTGAGGGAGTGGACTGGGACAGGTGAGGTGTGGGGAGTGGACTGGGCCTGGTGGGGTGAGGGGAGTGGACTGAGACTGGTTGGGTGAGGGAGTGGACTGGGGCATGTGGGATGAGGGAGTGGACTGGAACAGCAACCAAAGCATGCAGTCCTGCAACCTGTGGAACCAATAGCAGGTCATAGGGACCTCTTAAATCAAAAATAGATTCCAAGTACCTCTGCCCACAAGACTGGGTTTCGAGAATTCCTGCCACCAAGATTGGGTCTTGAGAATTCCTGCCACGAAGATTGGGTTTCGAGAATTCCTGCCATCAAGATTGGGTTTTGAGAATTCCTGCCACCAAGATTGGGTTTCGAGAATTCCTGCCACCAAGATTGGGTTTCGAGAATTCCTGCCACCAAGATTGGGTTTTGAGAATACCTGCCTCCAAGATTGGGTTTTGAGAATCCCTGCCACCAAGAAGGAGGGTTTAGCAACAACCCACTGGCGAAAGCGCGCTTTAAAATCTGCCGTGGCTGCTTAGTTGGAGCGCGGCCGTTGCTCAGAGCTTAAGCTTGAGTTTTTGCGAGGTGTTATTATTGGGCCTTGACAGCCTGATCACAAGGTGGAGGTGGGCATAAATAAGGCGCTATTGAGAGCTAATTGCCTGCCCGCCCTTACTGCCCTGCCGACGCGGCCTCGTTCGCCGGACACGCGCAACCAGAGGGCGCCGTGTGCGTGTGTGCTTTTGTGTGTGCGTGTGTGCTTTTGTGTGTGCTTGTACGTGTGCGAGCGTGTATGTGTGTTTGTGTGAGCATGCATTTGTGGAGTGAGTGTGTGTGTGTGTTTGTGTGCGCATGTGTGTATGGGGAGGAGGAGGAGGTAGCTATGGGGGGAGTAAGCAGAGCGCTTACCGATTACACTTTAATAGCTGATACACTTTAATAGCTGATACAATTTAATAATTGATACACTTTAATAACTGATACACTTTAATAACTGGTACACTTTAATAACTGATACACTTTATTAATTGATACACATTAATAACTGATATACTGTAATAACTGGTACACTTTAATAACTGATAAATTTTAATAACTGATACACCGTAATAACTGATACACTGTAATAACTGATGTTGTTGGAACATAACAAGTCGACACGAATGGCTGAGTGTGTAAAACAGAAGTTCGAATGGATTGCAATCTGAAAGTACCCTTCGCGGTCGCACACGTAGCAGTGCATTGTATTCAGGAGAACATAATTTAAGACCTATCACAAAATTACATGCCGACATGAAGCTGGCAAATCACAACTTTTGATTACGGAAAACGCTGCTCTAAAATCTACAAAAACATCATACATTTACAGTTGCACATCGTACGTGGAGCACGTACACCGTGAAAACATTTACTCTGAGGAAATTCCTAAACTTAGGTACGAAATCAAGCGGTATTTGAGAACAAATTAGAAAAATCAACCACAAATTCAAGGCTACAAGTAATGTTAATTTCGGGGAAAAAAAAGAAATCCACTGTACTGAAACAAAGCGCATGCTCATTAAACATTAAATATCAGGGCCGGTTTCAGTTAATGAGAGAATCATTCAGTCGCTTGGCAGCGCCGGCGCTGCGCAAAAATGTCCACTTGACTGCAGCAGGCACCGTTAGCATGGGTTTTGAGAATCTCTGCCACACACCATGTTCTGTGGGTGTGTGGTGTGCTGGGAGTGTGTGGTGTACTAGGAGTGTGTGGTGTGCTGGGAGTGTGTGGTGTACTAGGAGTGTGTGGTGTGCTGGGAGTGTGTGGTGTGCTGGGAGTGTGG
>JACJUY010005000.1:0-11201 GCA_014220935.1 Platorchestia sp. MABIK
AGTGCAGCTGTGTGTGGCCTGCAGTGCAGCTGTGTGTGGCCTGCAGTGCAGCTGTGTGTGGCCTGCAGTGCAGCTGTGTGCGGTCTGCAGTGCAGCTGTGTGTGGTCTGCAGTGCAGCTGTGTGTGGTCTGCAGTGCAGCTGTGTGCGGTCTGCAGTGCAGCTGTGTGCGGTCTGCAGTGCAGCTGTGTGTGGCCTGCAGTGCAGCTGTGTGTGGCCTGCAGTGCAGCTGTGTGCGGTCTGCAGTGCAGCTGTGTGCGGTCTGCAGTGCAGCTGTGTGTGGCCTGCAGTGCAGCTGTGTGCGGTCTGCAGTGCAGCTGTGTGCGGTCTGCAGTGCAGCTGTGTGCGGTCTGCAGTGCAACTGTGTGTGGTCTGCAGGGCCGAGCAATTAACGCTGCCATCCATCAGGCCGCAGCTCACAGCTCATGTCTGTCATCTTCGTATCATCGTCGCTCGAGCGGACAAATTTCAGGGCATTGATTGATTTCTGGAAGAACACGGAAAAGAGGTCCCCTCGGGGAGAGACAATTATTGTTTCTGTTGGAATTATCGCTGTCGTGATCTTTTTGGCTGACATGACTTCGAATAGCGGTCAATTATAGTGGAATTTGTTTTATTTTCACAGACTTCTCAATAATAATCAACTAACTGATTCGCTGCTCCCACCTGCTCTGGAATGTGGGAAATAGGTACAACAATGTTGGAGAGTTCATGGTAGCATTTTAAATAACTTTTTCAAAGCCCAACTTTATCAGATCATACCTTCAAATAAAGATTATTACTTGGGTCGAACGCACTCTGCCATATTTCTCGTAACCCACGGAGAGGTAATAAAGACACTCAGAAAAAGATCAAAAAATTTATTAACACTAAGAGAAACTGGTCATTCGCGTTATCGCAGGAGAATTGCCACAAGGAACACTTTGCTACTTATTGATACATTTGGAGCATCCAACTGAAATGGGTAGTCCCTTAATGCGTTTCACGGGAACAGTAGATCGAAAGTTATGTGGGAGATCAAGTTAGTAATTTTCAAATTGTCGGCACTGTGAATGTTGATATCGAAATGTCCTCGCGACCGGAGAATCACAGCTCGAGTTCGCATGTTACTGCGATGCTTTTCAAATAACTTTCAATGATGAGTGAAAATGCATCGTATCTTGAAGATGAACTGTAACGATTGTCCAGTTCATTGATGATAGGAGACGGGAATTATTATATGAAAGAGTGGGCGTTCGATATTGATACATTGTTTCGCAGTATGCTCGAACCATACGGCGAAGGCGTTTCGTACACTGTTTTGTACGTCACTTTAATGTTTATTTATGTATTAGGGTACACGACCCGTCAAAATTGACGGGATCCGATAGTTTCCTTTAAATAAGTCTCAAGATATGTATAACCATCAAATAGATCTATCCTAATAGTACCCGCAAAATATTCTTGTACTTTTTCCCCGGTGAAACTTTAATCACAGGTACGATTATTAAGCATCATCCTTCAATTAAGATTAAAGAAGCTGTTTCTTAAGAAGCGGACACCAAATAAATGAACAGACCAAGGGTGTTATTAAGTAAGATGAGTTTGTTGTCCGTTTCTTCCGTCTCTCTGTCACGCCCATAAGGATGCTTAGCGACCGTATTTGAGATGAGACTTTCACCTGTGCACAAGTACAAGAATATTTTAATCGCAGGTACTATTAGGATGAACATATTTGTTTGACATTCACATCTGAAAAATCTATTTAAGTAAAATATTGAATCCCGTCATTTTGAACAGGCTGTGTAGACTAGTCGAAAATAATATTGAAGCATGTCAAAATAGCCTGTAATTTATCACATAGAAAAGATTCTTCGAACAAACAAGGAAGAATTGTAATAAATGAAGAAAGAGGATAATTTACTCGAAGATTAGATCTGAAGTTCGTCGCCGTGTGCGTGAAAGAAAGCGTATTTGAGCAGCGCTAGAGACCGAGATCGAACGAGAGGTCAAACGAATTTCTTGAAAGATTCCTGCAGATCTGCGTGTCGATGTGTAACAAGCTTTAAAATGAGAATAAATTTTCCTTGTAGGGATTGCTGTTCTTTTCGGAGCGGGAGCGCTCGCTATATGCTAATTGCAGTAGCAACGAGCATAACTCTGCTCTTTGGTATATATGCGAAGTTCTCAGCTTAGGTTTGGCTATGATTTCTTTTAGTTGAAATCAAAACTTTTTAAACTTTGTTACGAACAATTTTTTTTCAGTTCATCTGTTGTGCTTTTTTCAGTATCTATAACTTTCTTCTCTAACTTTTTTGTTTTAAATTTTGTCTCCCTCCTTCCTCTCTTGAGAACACTTTAGGGTGTTTTAGGGAGACTTGAAATAACGTAATTTTAATTAATATGAAAATATTACATAGAGGAAAATTCCAAAAACTATGTACAGGAACTTGAAAAGTATGCGGGGAAAGAATGAGGGAATCATTAAAATTTCTATGAAAATAACGGGAAAAATTTCGAAAAGAATTATTTAAACAGTAAGAAAGTAAAACACAAAAACGATAACAAAAAAAGAATACCACGAAATGTGGAAAGAATTTTGAGGCAAATCCTTTGTGTTATTTAGCGACACTGGAACCAATTTATAAAAATAGATAGAATGGCGTGCAACATAGCCCAGATACGGTATGGTGCGCTCCCGACTCTGCGCTCAGATGCCGTCACTGAAGGTCTCCGAGTGGAGGTCAGAGCGCGAGGCTAGCACCGCAAAATTATGCTGACCTGACAGATTTTTTGATCCGTGTAACCGTCTCTGCGCATTTTTTTCGCCTCTGCCTAAGCGCCGCTACGTATTTTTTTCTCGCTTGCGTAAATGCCGTTGAAAATTTTTTCTGACTTAATTTCTTATTTTTATGTAGCCGGTTTATTGCTGCTGAGAGCAAAATTTTTCTGCCGCTGTTTGCCCTTGGACATATTTTTTCTTTACCGGTAGCTCCATTATCATAATTTCCTTGTATGATAGTTTTTTTAGTTCCTTGACTTGAAGAGGAGAGAGAGAGAAGGAGAAAGGGCGGATGAGAACGGAAGGAGGGATGAGGGAGGGAAGTGTACGCGTTCAGCAGACAAAGCTCTGTGAGCGTCATGACTAATTCTTTTTGCACGATTCAAACATGAAGGGCCGTATTACCTTCTTTACGAGCAGGTATTACGGTCTATTTAGGACACCATCGCACACGTGTGGAATATTTTTCTCTTATCGTAGATAACAATGAAGCAGAAGGCCGTAGAGGTTCATGGCCCCTCGCCTAACGTCAGCCCCATTTGGCCGTGGATGGCCCTCACTCGCTGTGTTTGTCTCTTCATCTTTGCTTCCTCGCCTCAAAAGTCCCCAAGTCCTTCGCCCAAATTGGCACGAATGCTTTTTTTCTATTTTTTATGGAAAACACAAGTCCGTGAGGAATCGACTCCCAATACAGTGAAGGGATCCAATTCTATGGAAGGGCTCTCACTGGATCTATAAATTTTCTGGCATTTATCGATTGCAAGGGACCCTTCAATTTGCTTACAGCTAACAGAGTCCCCCGAATATGAAGCCTGTTGTGAGACGTCGTCAAGCTATGCGGGAAGAAATTTTTGCCAAATAATCACAAGGAGCATTGGTTTCTGATTTACCACTGACTTTCGTTGTTCTCCGGATACATTGCATTACTCTGGGTAATATTTTATTTTGACGCGGTCGTAAGCAGCTGGTGTTGAACCTCGTCATCGTGCATTAGAAGCTTGCGGCTCTTGATTCTAGGGTCATTCTAGGAATTGATGTGACCCACCCCTCAGAATATTTGGCTCCTCTCGTGCCACGTTAACAGTTTGCACATAAACGCAACTCTGTAAAAATAATGTAGGTGCAACTTTAGAAACAGAAATAGGGTACCAAGGTTTCGGAGGCAAAGGCCTGATGCCTTTGGTGAGCAATATTTCTAACATTGTGCCTCCCTCAGGAGGCATAGGTTGGGCAATAAGTTTACTGGGTAAGTTTGTATATCCTACGCTATGGGGGCTGGGGTCCTCTCGAGGGGATTCTTTTATGTTACCTTCGGCAATAGGGAAACCTTCTGGACTTCTGTCTTTTGCCCCACTTTACTTTGTTTCTGTGCCTTTTTTGCACTCTGTTCGTTTATCTTCTTTCTCAATTTAATTTTTATATGTGCAGGGTTTTATGTCTAGCAACAAATTTTGTACGCAGATTCTCTGTTTTTTACAGTCCATACTAACTGGTTCCTTCTTCTCGCCTTCTTTACATCGCCTCAGTTGTGGCTAGGAGTCTTGAACTAAATGATGTAAAAATACTACATTCTCAACCAAGGTCGAAAGTAAGCTGATGAAAATGACTGTTCTTCCACAATATAATGATCAACGTCGTACAGATGCTTTTTCTTCCGGAGTGTGATTAGTCTAACGCATGAAAACACACTCCTATAATTAATATTCTTTTTAACCTAGACTTCTGCCAAATATTATCCTCACTCAGGAATTTCAATTCAGTCGATGTTGCGTTGTTCGTTTCTTCCATTGACCGAACCCTTCGACTTGATGCCAGAACAGCGGAATAATATGCAGATTGTCAAGAAGGATAGACAACAATTCATGGCGGTGTCGCGCTATACCAATTGATGTAGCGATCTTAAGGTGCAGATTCAATCACACGGGTTCTGCCTCTAGGCGGAGACAGGCCCTGGAAGTGCTACGATTTCTGCAATATCGTTCCATTTGTAGCGCATCAAAGGACGTTGAATAGATAATTCAGTTTGCCAACTTCCAGAGAGCGACGAGGGCAGTTTTCTGAGCATTTCTCTCTTATTCATGCAACATTCAGAGTCTCTTGTTATATTGGGTGAGAGGACTATCAGAGTATCAGCTTCACCGTCTTTGTGTGCCAAGAAGAGTCATCAACTTGCAAGTTTTTTGCTCATTTAAACAGCGTGGATCTCCGAGAACGTTTGAGCTGAAATACGACGATGAGGGAAAATAATTACACGTGATTATTGAGCGGCACCATTGTTGGCAAGATTATACGCCAATTTTCAGTGACGCTAGTTTTGGCTTGGATGTAATCCATTTATTATTTTTTTGGTAACCGTCGTGAGGTTTGGGAGACAGAGAAGAGCTCATTGTTGAAAGAGCGCTTCACGTTTCTCTTCCACATTTTAGCTCAGAGTTTTCAGCTTCCCAAAAAATGCAGTAGTCTAGGAGAATTAAATTATGAACCTGAAACTGGAAACATTCATCGTCGCTGAAATGTTGCCACTTGAAATATGTTGATCTGGACAGTATCCGTTTGAGGTTTGCGTGAGCTATCCTGTGCTTTATTTTGGCGTTTCCACTCCTCGGCCACGCGAGACTCGCGTTTTTCCTCCCGGAGTTTAGGCGTAAGTGGCGAGGATTTCTGGGGCTTATTTTTCCTTAATTTAATTGATCTCCACGAGAAAAAGTGCTCAGAGTAAAAGAAATGCCTGGGAAATGTCGGACCTTTCTTCCGCGGCGGGACTCATGGAACCAAATATCGTCTAAATGATCGCGTTCTGAAGTGAGAGTTTAATTGCTTCTGCAAGATGATTGCTCCAGCAGGCCGTCCAGACCGCGTCTTTGTTATCAGGCGTTACCTTCAACATCTCCGTCCATTGCTGCTCTCAAGTTCTGCTTCCGGCTCTTAGTTCAGGCTATATGTGGAGCTAGCTTTGATATAAAGTTTTGTTTGCACGTCCAATTATGAATTTAAATTGTACATCAGGCCATGATTTCAAAATTTATATCCAACTTAGAGTTCTGCGAGGATTTAAAATTTTTCTCTCGGATTAAAATTTGATTTCGAAAGAATAATTCGAGGTTTTCTAGCAAAACGGTAAAGGTTTTGTTTCATGTACTGAACTGCAATTTTGAATGTAAAAAAACTGACGTTTTATTTTAGGCAATGAGTAACATGTTTTGTACCTGCCTCGGGGTTGAAGGCTGTTAAAAGGCCCCAACGCAGTCGGCCCCCCATTTCAAGTTCCAGTTTTTTCCCTGAATTTCTTTAAAATTTGTATAAGGCTGTGGACATGAGTTTTGAATCGGCACAAATTTGATGACTTGTCTCCAAAGCGCTCACTAATTTTTAACATGCATCTATGTTCATTAATTAAGCGTTCATTAAGCGTTCATTAATTTTTAGCGTTAGTCTATGTTCACGAGTTTCCCTGTTTAAGAATTACCTCATTGTTATTTCCTGATATTTTTGTACGTTCCCACAGACTCGTGTGAATCTGAAGCGACAACAGTACTTTAGGGGATACAGCAAAAAATGTTAAATAGGCGCAAGATTTCATAAAAATCACCATTTTCGAATTGATGGTTCATAGATCTGTTTTGTTTGATCAATACTTATAATTACAAAAATAGATTAATCTTCTCCATTATTCGGGGCACCTTTCGTTGGTTTATTCTTTTTTGTCAAAATCGATGAACCCCGGTTTTTCTCATCCAAATTAGACCAAGTTTCGAAAATGGTCAGCATCACCTCTTTCCTCAATTAATTAGAGGACATGCTACTTACACAACCCACAATGTCACGCCAGATTTTGATATTCGACATATTTCCTTAAGTCCGCAAAGTACCGACTTCCACTAGTCCGAAGAAGTCTCCTAGCAACGCCACAGCGCCGTTGAAATGAGGTGTGTTTTCATAAGGCTTGAATGACTTTCCTTGAAAGGGTTAGAACACCGCGCAACTCGCTCGTTTTTGATTTGAAGTTGGATTAGACGCTGGAGTTTTGAGTTCAGCGTCAAGAGGCTTTGTTTCGCCGGTTAATCAATAGAATTAATGCTTGTGACGGTGTGTGCACTTCGTGCGGGATCAGTCCTATGGCAAGAAAATCCTAGTACCTCATCAGAAACAAATGTAATGTAAGTGTAAGTCCTCGATATTAGTCATTAACTGATTGTGAAGTAACTAGTACGACTCTAAATAAGACTTGATTTCTAACAATGTTTCAATTTGAAAGCGCATCAAATTGCCTGTGATTGAATTACGAGCAGTTTAATAGTCGTAGGAGCGCTTACAATTTTTCTCTAAGTCTATGCTGCGAAATGTGTGCGTTTTGCATTGGATTTGATTCTTCATGTAAAACTTTGCAATGGATGGTTCTAAGCGTGGACGAGTACAGTCACTGTCCAAAAATCGTTGTAGCTAGACATAAAAGTATCGAAGTTGAAGTTTTACGTGAATATTTAAAAACGGTTTCCTCAAGTTGCGTTCGCTAAATTCTGGGAACGGTTTCAAAGTTTTCCTCAGAAAGCTAGTGAAAATTAATTTTCCACGTATCTTTTTTCAGCTATTTCTGCACTAGTGTGCACATGAATGAAGCACAGTATTCATGTTTGCTACTCGAGCTCGTTTAAGCTACTTGCTCTTTTTGTGCGCATCAAATGGAATATTCCCTTCATGTTGTGGAATAATTCCAACATGTGAGCTTGAAGCAAATAGAATTTCGCACAGCTGAAGTTGGCTACAGCGTACATCGTACCTTGTAATTACAAGCCTCCTAAGATACGTGAAGTTCTCTGCTAATTTCTGTATTTATGCGAGTATGAACGGTGAAAAGCGGGGTTGGATTGAACCTTTGACTTCAGAAGCGTTTCTGTACGAGTGTACGAGGAATGTAAATGTTTTGTTGGCAATGTAGACAAGTTATTCGTAGAAATTTGCTCAAGTATGAAAAATAACAAACTGAAATTAGAGGATTGTTTGAATCTCGATTTTAATTTGTGCTCCATGTACCGATTTTTATTTTGAGGATTACTGAGCAAAGTTAACTAACAAAAATGCAACGCATCATTTTTGAGAACTCATCATAGGGTCACTTAAAACTAAATATGAACGTAATTCATTTGTGCGCGTATGATGTGTTTTTTTAGCATTATTGACAGAACTGAATAATTCATGGCTTAGTCAAAGTCATTCTTTCATTTAAAGCAAATGTTTTTGGTCATAGTTGTCAGATGATTTTTACAGCGCTTGATTTTCTTGAGTAGGTTTGTCGATCGGATACCCTGCGTTGCCATCGCGGTGTTTCTTCTCGTTGGGAAAAGCGAGAATTTGCATTGCACAACTCAACACTTAGGTACCCGGTACCAGGTACCGGTTCGACCAGTTGTTACCGTTTTTGTATCGTGGCATTAGTTACAAAGCATTTGAAAAATCCCAATGTATGAGATTTAATGTGTGATCTAGACTAGAATAACACTGTGTGCCTTTCTCTTAGCATAATCATTAGTCCTTCGAAGAATTTGAGTAAAAATTCCATCGAAGTGAGTTCGGTGTGTCGCATAATTTTTTTGTCCCATAGTTAAACACGTTAGTTGAAATCTCACAGATTATACCCGCTTTAAAATTTCTCTCACAACATCCGAGTTTTTCATAATCATTTTCTAGAAATTACTTCAGAACTGTGAAAAACATACTTAGGTTGGCTTTTATTTATTTTTTCTGTCTGATTAGCAGGGAGTCTGCTGGGCACAAACTGCGATCACGTTGTGCTGTTAACGATAGAAAGTGCGAGTAAGCGTGCGCTGCCGTCGAGAGACTGGTAAAAGTTCTCCTATTGTAGTAACGAGGGAATTTTGTTCACCATGTTGCTTTCGATGCGACCCATCGGTGGATCGTGCTCAAGTTTTTCCTGCTGCGGAACGACCCATCGATGAGTCGTTTGAAAAATTTTAACGATCTTCGAAAATGAATGGTATTTAATGAACCTAACTAATGTTTGCTACCTATCAAATTGCTTACAATTTTTAACTTTAAATTTGAGTTGAACTCATTTTAAAGTTGAACAGAACTCTTTTGCATCGTTCGTTGAAACTAAATATTTTGCACCGGAGGTTCATTGAACTGAAATCGTTTGCACAATTCAATAAATTATGATACAATCTTACTCATAGTTCGCTGAAATGAAATATTTACACAATCCGTTGAAACTACTTTTTTGCCTCGTTCGCTGCACAGGGATTCTTTAACACCATTTACAATTAATGGTGCTAAAGAGGCACAGTAACAACTGCGTTGTCTCGGGGTCTGTACCTTTCATTGTGCTTGTGTTTACTTAGCTGGACGAATTATAATGAAATGCTTCACCTACGAAAGAAGTGTAGTCTCCGAGGGCTTTATAATTCACAGCAGGATCAGGCTATAATTTCTATTGTCATTTTATTTCATTCTACATTTTGACTCGATTTATTAGGTCGCAATTATTGTTGTTTCTGCAGCTGAATGAATACGTGACGTTTTCCATTTCCGAACAGATACTAAGGAGAAAATATCTCTGAAGAAAAACACGTGAGCTCTCAAGAGCTGTGCTGTCAATTGTCGAACTCAAATTAGCATCTATTTAATGTGATACTAAGGCAGAACATTGAAGCGAGGAAAAAAGAATACCGACGTCTTTTCTAGAGCATCGTCGTTCTGGAAACACTCATTTTGTGACACGCGTTGCTTTTTACAGACACACAACAATAGATGAGTGCGAGGGACTATTCAAATAAATAAAAAGCAGAAAGCCATTAACGTTGCTCAATTAATTTCTCGTTTATGGAAATTGCTGCATTTTTTAATCGCACTCAGCTTTCGGGGCAGATTAAAATTAGTCATGTTTTCATTTTTTCAATACCGCCAATGCGAAAAACTCCACATGAGCCGAATGAACAAAGTGCTTTCGCTCGGGCTGGAACATGTTACTAAATGACATCAATTTTTTGCCAACCAATCCTCTTGCTCTCGGTTGAGAGAGTCGGAGGTAATCCTAAATGTTTGGCATTCAAAGCTGAGGTCTTACGTGTAAGTAAGTCCATGAAATAAACATTTTTGAAATGACGAGAGCAAAGTCGCTCATTTCTTGTTCTGAATGGCGCTCTGTAAATTCAGTTGTTGCAAAGAATACTGAGAGAGCATGCGGTATTTGCTGTGTAAGCTAATTAAGTTCAGTAAATGTCCCCGTGGCAGGAGTTGAGAATTGTTAAAAAATTACAAGACTTCACCATGACTTGCTAACATCTATGCAGCCGTGGATAGAATAGCTCATTCTGCTGATTACACACTTGATACTAACTCCATGCTTCAAGTTTTTCTCTTATAAGACTTGCAGTAAAATCTGAAATTTATATACTGAAATAAAAATTACTTGGGAATTAAGTCAATGTTTATGGACCTTGAAAGTCTGACGTGTAAGGGTACAGAAAACTTGGTGAGACCTTCCTCTCTCTCAGCACTCGAAGTGGGCATGATTTTTTTTGCGATGTGATGACCAACTGCGAGCTAATTATAGGCAGGAGTGCCTCCCTTGATAGTTGAAGTCTCGGATGTGAAGAGGCATGTGTGTTTGTGACTATTTGTTTACACGCTAATCTAGTCAACGCAGACAACTTCACGGGCGCAGCCGTGAGCAGCAACGTGCGGCCTGCTGCCAGACGCGATGCCTCTCCACCGACCTTGTGCCACTGTGAAACCTCGCGCCGCTCAGGAGGGTGCAACTGCTGGGTGTTCCAAAAAATGTGCTCATCTTCTGACCGACGGCTACTCGTGGTTTTCCTGTTTTTGTTTTAGCTGCAGCTAAATTTTATTTTGTGATATTATTTTCTTATGTTTAAGGTTTTTTATTTGATTCATTTGACTTGTATCTATTGCTTCGTAAGTTAGTTCAAGCCTGCTTATTCGCATAAAATGTATTCCCGTGAGAGGAAAGTAAAAGGTATCACTAAGTATGGAACCAAGTGAACGAGAAATCTATGCACAATTGATTTTGCACCGGATTTCTTGAACACACATAGAACCAATAAGATAGAAATAACTCTAGAAAACAAAAAAAAAATGTAAAACGAAGTACAGGAATCCAGCATTTGTGTGCCCCAAGCCTGGCACGAGGGACGCAGGCGCTATGCTCGCCTAAGACTAAAAAGCAGCATTTCTCCTGCTCCGTGGCGTGTCTCACTGAGAAAGGCACGAATTCTTTTATGAGGAAGAAGCCCAGGCGCAGGAATTTAGCTCAATTATGCCTGGAGATGCACATTTATTTCGTGCACTCGCTAGGAAGCGCCCGAGTGACGTCCTGATGCTGAGGCTGCGGTGCGAGGCTGCGGTGCGGGGCTGCGGTGCGAGGCTGCGGTGCGAGGCTGCGGTGCGAGGCTGCGGTGCGAGGCT
>JACJUY010005000.1:15599-48455 GCA_014220935.1 Platorchestia sp. MABIK
TTCTGCTTGACTTTTTTGCTTTTTGTACCTCACATAATCAAGTCAATTGCGATCAATATTCGCCGCCTGTTGTTCGACTACGACAACATAAATTAAACGAAAATCTGACCACAGTATTTATTTTATTTTGGTTCGCAGTCCACATTAGATTCTTTATTATTTAATTGCTAGTGATGTTGCCGATTCATGATTAAGATCTTCTTTTCTAAAAGGTACTACGGACGCAAGTTTTTTTTATGTTATCAATATTTTTACGAGTTGAAATGCTCCGGCAACTAATGAACGATGCAGAAATGAGAAATAATGGTCGAAGCTTTACTTCAATATGTACCGTGTTTTGAGAAGAAGGCGTTAGGACAAGTCGCTTCTGAGAGTTTCTGCCTGTGAAATTCTTCGAACTTTTTCCGTTTTCACTGGACTTTAGACGCCACTATCGCAAGTCCCGTTTTTGGTGAGCAGAAGTTGAGCGACTCAAAAATGTATAGAAGGATTTTTTTAAGTGAGACATTTCCATTTGTGCAAATTTTCTCGCACTGGAAAAGTTCGTTCTCCTGTTCAAGATGTAAGACTTTTGAGGCATACATTCAATTGTCATTCACTGGGGAGAAGACTTTGTCAGGTGTATGTTGAAGGATTGAATCCTTCCCTAGGTAGGACACGCTTGGATTCACCAGTTCGTAGTGTGCAAGTGTTATTGGAGGAATGCAAATGATGTGCTCCCACATTGTCTTCGTAAATGCACTAAATTTCGTACAAGCCCATTTCCATGATCCAAAATGAAATTATTTCTGTAATAGTTGCATTTTTACAGCGATACTCTTTGTGCGTTCTCCTACTAAAGAAAGGCTCGTCAAAGTCTTTTTCTCCGCTGATGACAGTTGGACGTATTTCTCCAAATACGTCAAAAAAAAATAAATAAATAAAGTATAAAGAATTTTCATGGAGGGAAATATTTTACTCCAATAAAAATCCTTCGAATATCTCCGTCGCTCAATTTGTGCTCACTGACAACAGGACTTGCATTTTTAGTCTCGAGATGACACCACATGCAACGTAATTCGTCATTAAATTTAGAGTTATTCTTTTAATTTAGACGCAATTTAGAGTATTACAATGATCTTTCTTAAGTGCATTGTTAAATAAGCCGAATCGGTGAAATTTTTTTTTGTGAATAAATCAGTTAACTAAATAGTAAGGCCTTAAAAATTGTTCCTAGTTTGAGCCGCTCTCCAATGTTACAATATCTGGAGAAGTATACCCTTAGGTTTTAAAAAAAAGACATATGTGAGAGCGGTACACATGTGCTTAAAAAATATAAATATTTATACGAAAATTTTGAAATGATTACCTTGAAAACAAAGCCCTACTTAATGATTTGGAGGCCGTTATTTAAATCAGCGAAACTTTTTTTCAAACCGCCGCTCACAACCTAAATTGATTTAATTAAAGAGTTTTCTGGAGAATTTTTGGCAAAGTGATTTCTCACGTTTCTTCATCGTGACACAAGCTGGCTGTGTGTTTTTCAATTGCGTATAACTTGTTTTCCGTCGGGATTTTATAAAAATTGAAGTAAAAATTTATTTTCTTCAAGGACATTCTGAGAATTGAGGCAAATCAGTCAAACACATTAGATAGCATTACTTTGTCAAAACCAATGAGGGCCTTAGAAAAACACGCCTATATTGGGCGGTCCTCTAGTGTTGCAATTTGCAGGCCAAAAAGTCTTCGAATATAGAAAAGAGACGTACGCATGAAAATATTTCAAACATGATGATGCCAATGCTTCACGGGCCAGAAACACGTGTCTCATATTCCACTTCTTTAAAAAGCTCTAATTTACATCATTTCTTTTCGGAATTGTACCGTAATGTTTCCCATGAACTGCACCACTGAATGGCAGGCCCTCCTTCCTGCTGATAACGGTGACCACCTGATGTGAGGGCTAATCTAATGTCAGTGCTTGTAAAAGCAGCGCACAGAAAAATTTCTGCAGGTAATTGCTCAAGTTGAAGCTGCTGAATTTGCAAAGGCGAGAAATGACTTGCGTTCGTGCATGGGAATCGCAGAACTTCATAATTAATATGCAGGACGTCAAGAACTCTTTCCCACTGTTTTCCTCGGACCCAAAACAAAGACCTTCATTTAGCTCAACACAATTTTGTTTCTTTTACGTTTTGACCGCTTATAATTTCTAATGGTTTGCATGCACGAGATTTTGTTCCCGTTGTAATACTTAGGCTAAATAAAAGGTGTCTTATGTCGAGTTCAAAGAAAACGAATCGTGAGCCGTTAAACTGCTCCTGAGGATTATTTTATTGTTACCGGCAGTGTCCATAAGCAACACACTTTTACGAAGTGAAAAAGTGTTGATTCACTGAAAATGTTGTCATTATGCGGCAAAATAAGTGTCTCTATTCACTCCTCTTTAATTTGCAAGAAACTGATGTCTTAGTTTTAAAACCACCTGTTACTCGGAAAAGAAAACAAACTTTATTACAATGGTCTTTATTTTAAGTCACGCAAAGTTTATTATGCTGTGGATGAATGCTCCTTGTCAGTTTTATAGTCTCTCTTGCTGCGGTCATAGATTATACCGTACTGCATGAGCTGTGTGCGCGAGAGTGAGGTCTTTGCTTCAAGCTTTGCTGGATTTTAACTTTTAACTTCTGCCTATGCATCCACCTGCTGGAGTCCAGAGTACATGTGATGCCTGAGCAGGATAAAGCTCAAGTTTTGAGCCAAATCTCTACTTCTGGAAGTGCTTTTGCGCAACCGTCTAAGGATCCACGTGCTTGTGTCCCGACTACACACTACGTCAGAGAAAGTACAAAGCCCAAGTCTCGAGCAAAATCGCTGCTTCTGGAAGTGCTCTTGGCTGAATGGAGAATAAATGCGGAAGCGATTACTCGAGAGTTATTTTCGTTAATGTCATTCATGGGATTGTCCTTGGAACTCTCCGCCAGAGACGGCGGATTTTTTGAGGAAAGTCATCCGGTCGTCAAGGAGTACGACGGTTGTGTGGCAACAGCATGGGGATGTTTCATTTAAAATTGTCTGGTACTGTTTCAAGTGTGATTGGTACTCGATTCATGATACGAGATATATTGTTTTACTTTCCAACTTTGTTTTAATTTAATTATTTCAGGACTACTTTAAATATAAAACAAGTGTGTGATAACCCAACTCAATACTATACGCTTCTCTGACTTGTGAAATTTGCTGTATGAAGTGCGTAAATTTGAATAATGCAAATGAAAAGACACAAATTTGAAAGGTTTCTGTTAATCTTTTGCTGTTTTCATTTATTTTATTTGTAACTTCATTTTAGGTTAAAAGGACATAACTATAAATTCGAAGCATCTGTATCTCTGACACAAAGAACACGTGTAGCAGATGTAACATGACTGACGTAAATATATAGGTATAGCTGACACTGAGAATGTGCGTTAATCGTCGAAAATACAGAATCTGCCGAAAATAATGCAACACGAAAAAATTCCACTGTTTGAACAGATTCACAAATCGTATCAATCTTCAAATCACCAGAAAACCCATAAAGTTCTACACTGGATGTGGTTAACAATTCCAAAATAGCCGATGCCTGTTTCAACGCAAGAGTCAGATCGCTTTCGGAATTTTTTTTGAGAACACGCACCCATTTCGGACACGATTCCTTCCCAGGTCGTCTCGAAGAGCTTGCCTCAGAGTTCTCAATTGACTTTTACTGGCGTCCCCAAGCCTTCCCCTGCAAGGTGCTGGAAAAAAGAAATCTATGAGGTCTCTGCTGGCTGTGTGTGACGATCGTCAGACGCATCGATTCTGAAACTAGTTTTCTTAAAAAATGAAGTGAAAAAAGCTCGAAAAATTAACTTACTACCGTAGAATGGGACGAAAGGCACGAATAAAACAAATGAGTCCTAAACCAAGTGCAACCCTTCACAGAGCTGGTACCAGTAAGAGCAGTTGAGATTGAGAATGGGCATCATTGCCGCTGAGAATGTGTTCCGTTGCCGCTGAGAATGTGTTCCGTTGCCGCTGAGAATGTGTTCCGTTGCCGCTGAGAATGTGTTCCGTTGCCGCTGAGAATGTGTTCAGTTGATGGTTCTCGCCAGTTAGAAAAATAGAACTTCATTTAGCCGAAACTTGACTGAAATCTACGGAGATTGGTCCACACATTTAAAAACCTTTTGGTCTAATGTTTCCGTCAAAGATATTTATGGCGACATACTGGAGAAATCAGTGTATTGAGTTATTCAGCAAGTGTCAATCTAAGCATGCTACTACTGTACAGCGAATATTATAAAAGTAAACGAAGGGGCCTTGAGACCTTGGTCATAGGTCATGTGTGCGGAATGTACATCGGCAGGAAAGGTTTTTGTCCATATGAACACTTATTTCGGAGACTTTTGCAAATTTCGTAACAACCTTCGCATTGAAACACCGAAAACTTTTAGGGATGAATTTAGAAGTTGCATTTGTGTTGTTTTTATAGCCTTCACCTTCCGTGTGAGGCAGCATTGCGCAAACCCCGTTTAAATCGTGAGCTTCTCTAAGCTGTTTGCTTGCGTTGGGCACTCGCGTCTCTTTGAAGCGCTCACTTTTGAAGAATTTACTCACTGGCTACGATAAAAGCATCTCACATTACCTTTACACATTCTCAATGCTATTTATAAAATGACGGATTTTTTTTATCTAAGGCTACAAAAATTTTGCTAAATTTTTTCGGAAAATTAGTAAAGCAATTTTTGGTCAATCTATCTTAGGTTATGCAGTTGATGCTGAAAAGCTTGCTTTAATCGGACTTGAGCTTCTGAATGGCTTTCCAAAATATTCACATTTCAGCTTTATTTTAGACAGTCGTCTTTCTGTGCTCATCATCCAAAATTACTTCTGTCTTGCCTCCATCATTACACACAAGCCATCATGTTGTCTCATGAAAGAAGCCTTGGGCAAAGCAAAACTCTAACTGTACCCCACCCACTCTCTAGAGCCCAGGTGATAACCAAACGCACCTACAAACCGCATCTCATGGGAGATTTAGTCGCAATTTAAAAGATTGCAAAAGTTAAATACGAAGTATTATTAATATGGCCAGCTGAATGCAAGATTACATCACCGGTGCTGCCGCCATCGCTCCCTAATTTGATGGCAGAATGAGAGGGAAGTGGCCGCGGCCATTCTCTTCTAACGAGTGACGACGAGTTTCTGCTGAGCCACGCACTATTTCTGGCGTTTGCGGCCTCTGCAGAGCACAGAATTATGGAGAATTATGGGCCGGCCGACGTTCCCGCCTTGACGGACAACAGTCATAGCCATTCCGTTTAATATTGAACGTAAGTGAGTTTCTTTTGGGAAGAATGTGTACGCATGAGCGGTGTTTCATCAGTGTTGTTTGAGTCTGCTTGGGCTTGTAGGACTTGGTTCAATGGTTTTCATGGAACTTACTGTCTTGGCAGATTCTATTCTCAATAAATCAGTTTCCTGTGGGGAAATAAAATTATAAGCGCAAAAAAAAATAACTTGAAGTGCCAGCTTTTGAGATTTTATTTCATGAACGGTCAGAGTAGGGTGAGGGTTGGGCAGTTAATAAAAATCGACGAGTTTTCGTCTTAAATCGGCTGGAAGACAATCTTCTTATTTTCTTGCTTTATTACAATTCTGTCCATCTCTAAGACAGGCACGAAAAATTGAATTTCCTCGTATTTCTGGCACTCAACCTGTCAGCGCGATAGAATTTAGACAGAATGTGAACATTCTTGGTAGAATCAAACAACTATTCCCAGAGCTGGAAGTTGATGTGCACAAGCCTTACTGTTGACAATTGAGAACTGTGAGTGAAATATAGGACCGCTACTTTCCAGGTCAACTCTGCAGCAACACATGCTTAGGGGTAGGAATATTCAAACAGTATACATTGTCGTAGCGATGCATCTGACAGCGCAGGTTCCTCTCAATTTACTTGAGTATGATTCCTGTTGTAACCCACAGTATTCTCATGTCAACTTAGGAAACTTACGCTTCCAGCTGTGCCGCTATGACGACGAAAATAGATGCATACCCTCACATGGGAGATACCACTACTGTCTCTATGGGAATTCCCATTCCCCGGGGGAATGCGTGATGCCTGAGCTAAAGGTTAGGTGGGCCTTGCTTTTGTTGGAATAGAATAGGGCTATTGTTTTGTCACAGACCATCTTTTTCGGTCCCCATTTGTCCTTTTTTCAGCACACACTACTTCATCTTTGATTTTGTTTCATAAGCTTTTTTCTAAACTTTGTTTCTGAGCACCTTGTGCATAGATTCTGCGTTTCCTTTACACCATACAAAATGGCGCCTTCCTCTTTCCTCTCTTATAAACGCATTTGTTTCGGTTAGGGAAGCTTAAACGAGCATCTAATCTCATCGCCTTAATATTGGGCTCTATGTCGACCTGTGACAAACTGCAATGATAGCCTGTCTACATTCGGTGGATAAGCATTGTTCATACCAAAGGCCCCCACTGTAATCTACTGTATCCTGTTTGGTAGATGTGGTTCAAATACCATGTGGTATTTGGTCATATACTGGCAGATAATTGATTATTTTCTATTTGACAATTGATCATTTACCGTCTAATACATGGTAATCAACCTTCCATTATTAGGTAATCTACGATCTAATATTTGATTATCTCGGGTCTGATGTTTGCTCACTTACTATCTGATAATTAGCAATCGACCCTCTGATATCTTGTAATTTCCCCCATGATATTTGGTACTATGCGACCGGAAATCTAGTCACATACGATCTCATCCGCCATTTGATATTTGGTTATCAACAGGGGGGGGTCAAAATTCTCTCCGTAGTTATAACGTTGTTACCAAATAACTACCTCTGACGCATAACCCTTTAAAATTTACAGGTGACTTTACAAGGACTTCAATAATTTATAAGATAAATTAAATGTACTGTCTTTCATTTCAGTACTATAAAGTACATAGGTTTACTCATTTGTTCAAGTGAGCAAGTCGACACGCTGATTGGTTACACATTCAGTTTGAATCTTTCAGCCACAGCAATGGCTGATACCCAACCGCTGACACAGTAACAGCAAAGTTGTGCACGCGCTGGATAAATGAAAAATTCTGTGCTGAGGGATCTTTTTGATCAATAACGAACGTTTGCGAGATGTGCCACGCAATAAGAGTATTATGCTTAAAACACTACTTGCGGAGAAAACTTTTGAAAACTTTTATAACCTCATTCACCGAGAGATAGATATTTGGTTAACTAGCTTGCTACCAAATTCGATCATCTGCAGTGTGGTCAACCACACCTCATCTTCCTTTGCATTTTCGAGGGCTAATAAGTAAAGAACAGAAAAAATAGATCAAATTTCAAAATAACCTTAATGTTTATTCGGGATAGAAAATAAAAAATGAAATTGAGAATGTTTTGGGAATAATTTCTTTGGCAGTCCCTCAAGAGTACAGCTAATGTATCTATGGGTGTTAGCATTCTTAAAGGAAAAATGTGAGGTCCCAAGCTATGAGTTGGGAGCGCTTTGTTTTTAGTGATATAAAATGTTTTTTTTTTTGCTACGAAAAAATTTTTCCGTCCACTGCTGTCCAGTTTTTAACACCTCTGACTTTCTTCTTCAACTTTTATCTTGTTTCCTAACCTGACTTCCCAACTTGCTGTTTCTATGTGAAGGGAATCTTGTGTGGAAATACACCTTACGCACAGATTCCGCTTTTTCTTAATTCCACATTAAATGGTGTCTTTGTCCTTCCTCTGTCTGTGCATTTTTGTTGTGTTCAGAGAAGCTGAAAATAACTTACAATCAATTAATCTTCGAAAAGACCTAAACCATTTAATCTGAATGAGAAAATGAGAATAGGTCGGAGAATGCGCTGAAAGTAACTTCTTTGCCTTTCACTGCATAATATTTTTTAAATCAAGTTCTTATTTTACTGAGCGAAACAAAAAACGAAGTTAACTTTGGTATTTTCTCCGACTCGTCTTTCGTATCAAACATCAATTATATTCAGCGTAAAATAAAATAGAATTGAAGTCCTTTTTTTGGTCTAAATTTATCATTTTCGTGAGCTCTTGAAGCGCAGCTGCGTTGAGCCTGAGAAGTCAACGGTGCACTGCTGAAGTCAGCGACTTAGACGCAGCGCCATGGCTCTCTGATGAGCGAAGTTGTGTTGTGGTGTTGGTGTTGCTGGCCGCGGATTTGAAGGAGTTCCAACTTTTAATGAAGGGGCGGATGGCATCTTGGTCGTCAGGCTAATTTCGTCGCCGGTCGTGAGCCCAACCAAAGTCCTGCGAAAGAAATTCCGCGACGACGAGGAACTCGTTTCGAGATCGTGTTTTGGCCAGCCCGCGGTGTGATGTTCGTTATTATCCCGTAACCTGAGAGGAAGTTCATTTCATGCGTGGAACTTGCGACGTTATTCCATTTCATTCACGGTCTGCTTCACTGTGAAATACTGTGCATAGGCAATAGTCTTTGCTATTTCCTCATCGTTTTTTGGTCGAAACAGTCATTTTAGTCTTAGTTGCATTCCTCTGTTTGTAATTTCTCCCACCGTTGTAGACTGTTTCTATAATGCATTGAAGCTATCTGGCTGACGAACTGTGAATATTTTTCAGCTGAAGTGACTTACTAGTAGATGTGTTTTTTTCTTATTTGTTTCTATTTTCAGTTTTCACGGTGTAACCGAAAATCTGCAGTTGTTTAGTTGTACATCATTTTGATAAGTGAGCGCATCTCCATTAAAACCGGATAAAAATCAATACTGCACGGTGTTCATTTTTATCTATTAGCAAACATTATTTTATTGTGATCATGCTAATGGTATCGATGGGAATTAGAACTCCCAGGGGGAATATTAGAACTCCCAGGGGGCCTTCTTTTTGGAGAAATAAAATATATTTTGTTAAGTTAAAGACCATTTTTTTCTCTTCACTGCTGTCGTGTTTTTCAGCACATTCTACTTTCTTTTTCAACTTTTATCTTGTTTCATGAACATCTTCCTCAACTTGCTGTCTTTATCCACCTTGTGCATAGATTCTGCGTCTCCTTGAGTCCCCACTAAATAGTGCCTTCCTCATTTCTCACTTTGGAAAGCCTTTGTAGCGGTTAGAGAGGCTTCAACTAACATCTTATCTAGTCTGATCATGAGTTTAGGGATGATAACTTTATATTTTACGTTCTACCCGCAATAAAACTGACTTCTGAATTTTGAAATCTTTTCCGATTATAAAGGTCAATGTTAGACTTTGCGTATTTGGGACTGAATTTGATTCAATCGTGAAATTGTCATTCTTTCATGTTTTCTAGATTTAGTTTTGTGTTTATTTGTATGATTTAACGATATTTGTAATATTCAACGCTTCTTCAGTAGTGATAATGAGATTCGATTAATTTATTATGATTTTCCGGAGCACTAAATATGGAATAATTAATGATAATCGGAAAAGTTTCTTGTTAGCAAGATGTATATAGGGATTCTTTCTTTCACAGAGCAAGATTTCCAAGACATCAATCATTGTAATGTACACAAAGTGCTCAACTCCATAGTTTCACAGATAGAAGTTAAGAAACTAACGAAGGCTTCAGGTGAAGGAATCATGTTCTGATCGTACGCATCATGCTTTCGCTGTTGTGTAAAACTTGGTTGGTATATTGAAATGATTTCATTACCTTAACGTGTAAATGCAGGAGCCAAAGAGGTCAACTAGTACCTGAAATGTGTCTTTTAGTGAACACACAATGGATGACAACATCACACAGTTGATCTCTTGCTCAACTGTGGGCACAATTCACGATCAAAGCGGGAGCGACTGTGCTGCCTGGGATTAATTTACGCAATCCAGAAGCTGAAATGACAGAATGGCACCAGTGAAATCTTTCTCCCACTAAATACTTGGATACGACTCTGGCAATCCTCGGAACAAATTAGCGCATAATGTTCCATGTGTAGGTCGAGGCACAAAAACTATGTCTCACAACTCGAGATTGATGCAGGTGTAGTCGAATGAATTAATGAGATAGCAGTCATTTGCTCTGAGTGATAAAAGTTAAGAATGTCAAGGTGCAATTCATGAGCTGAGGTGCTTCAAGTTCGTTGGTGAGAAGCACTTACTCCTTGTTGCCTTATGTCCTTGTTTAGTCCATTTTTTAAGGCCTTTTGTGCAGTTTTTATCTCATTTAAGGTATACTTCGTTGTTTCCCTCTTCAAGCTCTGTTAATAGCAATTGATCCAGTTTTGCTGTTCGCCAACTCTTCCTTTCTAAATTTTTCACTTGGCGAACTTGCACTTTTCAATCTCTCATTCACATAATTCGCCATTTATGCTGCTCGCTGCCTCTGTGAGCACAGAAAGCGAGAGCGGAGCGAGGGCAAGATGAGCCATCATTCCGTCCAGAGAGCCAATAATGTGGGTGCCGACCGCCGTCATTTGTGCCAGCTGGGCTGCTCAAGGCCAACGCTGATCCTGCGAAATCGATGTCAACGAACGCGCCATCAACCCGAATAAAAAAATTCTTGGTGTTCGGGATAAGAGCAATGGCGTGAAAAAGTTGTTGTTGACTTGGAAAAACTGGACAAAATGATACGACAAGAACTGTGGAAAGAATAGGCGTTTTCACCGCTTAATCAAAAAAAAAAAATGAGAAAACGTTCATTACAAAGGAGGAAGGGATGCAGTTCGCGCGGAGGGCCTTGAGAATAAGGTAAACTTTTGAATTGGGAAGCAAGCATGTGGAGATTGAAAGCCAGCGCAATCGGTGCAAAAGCGTCGTCTTATGTAAAATAGTGTCGAATGCTGAAAATTTCCCAACGCACAAGAAGTTACTTTGTACAGCACTCGAGCAAAGAACTCAAAATTCAGGGATTAACAACGTAAAGCAATGGAGCCAAGACTGTACGAGGCTGAATGGGCGGAAAAAATACACCGTAACGAAGACTGGTCTACATCCAACGAAAGACTCGATAATAGCTGGGGCATTTTCAGCTCTGCAAAAGGCAGATCTAAGGAAATATCCGAGTGTGAAGGATGCGTCATGAAGAGAAGAAATATTTGCCCAAATGAGGGTATATTCACGCATCACAAACACGAGCTGAACGAACTAGGAAGGCCAAGAGAGAAAAGGAAATGCTCAGAGCGAGGAAAATTCAGAAACAAAAGTACTGCCCACGTTAAATTCGAATGACTGTATCGTCAAAAATTGCCTACGAAGCTCTTTAGGATAGGGAACGAAAACACGAAAATGATAACTTCCTTCACTCTAGAGTCTTATGATCGATCGCAGAAAGTAAAACACTATTTTTTAATCAATGGAATGATATGAAGAGACATGTTGAGAATGAAAATGGAATACGTGCTTAACCTAAATGCATGCTTGTAAAAAATTACCCTTCGTAGAAATGAATTTACAGTTACCCTCTCAGAAGTGAGCGAATTATTCTGGATGATGAAAATTTTAAGGACTGGAATAGCTCCCATTGGATGGAAGCAAAACATGCCACTAGTCTCCAACAGAAAGCTGGAAAGGGATGAGCAAGAGAAGCTTCGAAAACGATGCTTGGGCTGGAAAAATACACGTTGAAAGGGAGCAGAGTTCAGACCTCGAAAAAAAGAAGGTTGTTTAGAGAGAGTCTGCTGCTTGGAGAGGCCGAGGGTTGAATTTCGTCGTCCATGGGGCCATGCTGGTGTGTTTGGAGCTTCGATGATGTTGACATGGGTCATGTTCTTCTCAGGGAGGAAAGCTCTTCGCATTTTATTGGGACTTTGATAACCGAATGATGTTCTTGCTGGCTGTGCCAATCGTAATTAGCGGTGAGATTTGTAAATTTTATAGCTATGGGTATCGATTCCTGTTTTACACAACTCTGACGGACAATACGTGTTCGGTGAATGACACGACCGACGTGGTTTCAAATGGCCACTAGCGAACTCCGGACGGAAATTGAAATCCCGAATGACCTCACGCATTGGAATCCCGCATGGTACATTGAAATCCGTCAATGTACCACAACGTTATCGAGAGTAGGTTGCATTTGTGTGGACAGTTAAGTACTTTTACATCAAAATGAAATAGTTATTGTACTCATAGTATATCATTGAGCTCAACGGTCTCATGATGTAATATTTTATGTATCTATGGGAATTGGCGCTCCCAGGGGGACTTTGTGAGGGCCCGATCTAAAGGTTAGGTAGACTTTCTTTTTGTTATTGTAGAATAAGATTTTGTTTTGTTACGGACCAGCTTTTTTTCGGTTTACTGCTGTCCTGTTTTTCAGCACCTACTACTTCCGTCTTCAACTTTGATCTTGTTTCATTATCTTCTTTCCCAACTCACTGTTTCTATGCCCTTTCTGCGTAGATTCTGTGTTTCCTACACTCCATACTAAATGGTGCCTTCCTCCTTCCTCTCTTTGGATCGCATTTGTTGCTGCGGGTAGGGAGGCTAAAACTAACGACTAATCTAATCTGTAATATTTCATCACGAAGAACAAAAAACATTAAGTATTTTTGCAAAAACTGATTACTCATTAACTCAGTTGTCTGGTCTAGCTGGAGCCCGAAAAGCTCTAGGATCTTAACATGAGTTTTTGTCGCCAATCTTGTGACAGTTTTTGTGTGAGGCAATGGAGCTCCTCGCCCTAATTATTCCTCATGAAATTTAAATGGGCACGAATAAAAAAGTTTTCTTCATGTTACACTGAATTCTGGTAAAAATTGTCGTTATTGCTGAGAAGTGCCTAAACAAAATGAGCTCTTTAATTTTAACCCTAACTGAATGCAAAGTTGACCAAAAATATTCTGTAAAAAAAATTTTGGAAATATTTTCGGAATGGTCAAACATGTTTCAAAGCACATTGCTCAACTGAATAATCCTGCGCACGGGCTAAGCTGCATAGACGCTTCATTTTTAATCATATGTCAACGTTAAGAAGGAACACAAGGAACGCCAGCAGGACTTCGAAGAAATTGAGAACAATTCGGGAAAAATCTATTTGGGAGAAATTTTAGCTGTAAAATCCTTTGCTTTCCTTAATTTTCAAAAATTTGTATCAGCTTCATTAATTACCTGGCTGTTTATCTTGACGCGTACAAGTCCGTTGTATATTGCTGCAATGTTGAAACCAGTCCCTAAACGATAAATCTCTAACTCAACTTCCTAAGATTATCTCCATGATCGACATCAAAATATTAGCCGCGTGCGAGCTTCCATTTCTCCAAGCCAGTGGGGATCGGTTGTAAAATAAATCTGAAGTTTGAAGAGAACTTGCAAGGCCGGGTGCAGGCTTCTATTATTCCAAGTCTTACGTTTTCAAACAATTTTTAATGCAAAATTTTGAAAGAGGCATTTTTTAATAGATTTGGAGACTTGAGATTTCTGCAGAAATTTTTTAAGATGATAAATATTCCATTACGTGAGCTAATACTCAACTTCAATGAACGTCAAAAAACGTTCATTTTTCTGTAGGAAACGCTGTTTGGAATTTCATTTCTCCTACTTTTTGTCCCTTTCTTTGATTTAAGGTACAAAATTTTCAAGTATTAAAATGATATTTTTCAGTGTCAATTTCCATCATTTTAGCTGGAGACTATTCACAGGTTTCGATATTGAAAAGAAACAACTCCCCCGCGCTGCAGGCTTCTCTATTGTTGGAATTAATTTCGCTGCGTATCAGACCAAGCTTGCGCGGCCATTACACTCTCCAGCGGTAGCTATGATATTGGTAGCACGTAAGTCAATCACGTGTCATTTTACCATCACTACGTCAGCCAGTCTTTTACACAGGGTGGCGCATAAGTAACGCACCCTTATTTATTACCGCAATATACACTGGGTATCTGTAGACAGGATACGACATGTAAACTTTAAGAGTTCCTCTATCGTTTGCAATTAACCCTATCGTTATACCTTTCATTGTTTATTTAATTTTAATTTTTTAAACGGGTGCGTTACTTATGTGCCATCCTGTATTTTACTTGAGCATTTGCGGTATTTTCTAGCACTGTAATAATTCAGTGCTAAACATCAAGCGTCTCAAGAATCAGAAAATTAGCCTAAGTTCTTTCTTGCCCTTTCATTTTCCCTTCACGTCGCAGGGCCTTTACCGGACCTCCCTCCCTTCATTCGGGCTGCACAAATATTTCTTTTTTTTACCTGTACCAAAAGCTGTCCGGTGAGGAGCAATTTTGGGGAATTTCTTGCTTCCGGCCGCGGCTGTTTTGTAGACTGAAGACTGCAAGTTACCCGGGGACGGTGGCTGTGAGGCTCGATGTGGAGGAGAACTGGGACGGGCTGTGTCCTGAGAGACGCTCAAATGCTTTCTCTGGCTGGCATTGAGATGTGTAGCATGGCCTTTTATCCTACACAGTTCGCTTTATCCTACACAGTATGGATCCTACAGTTTGCTTTGTATCATCACAAAAGCCGCTGATTCTTTGCTGTCCTTTTTCTCATCTGCATAGTGAGCATAAGCTTTGGTGCGTCTCAGTTTTCTTACTAACAGGAATGAAATTTGAAATGAGTAGTGGATGATATTTCATGACACTTTATCGCGCATCTTGTTTTTTTCTGAGGGTAAGGGAAAAACATTTGAGATGTGGAATGAATGTTGTTTGACGGAATGTCTTAACGTTTCTACCACTCCGTCTACTTGTGTGGTAGCTGATGTTAGCCTCAGCGCTGCTTTTTATTACTAAGCATTCATCAGCATTCTTCAGTTAGCAGTGTGCCTCTAAGACGGTTGTGTGTTAGCTGGTCTGTGAAAGGTAGTTATTCCCAATTCACGGGCGTCAATAAAATGCAGTGTATTTCAATACTGCAGCTCGTTTTTGTCAACCCCCACAATTCTAGGTAAGAACTTCTGTGAAATAATACCAGCGGATTCGTCGTCGCGAGTGACATGAAACGGTCAACGTCCTCTATTCCTCTAAAAAGAGGAATCTCTTCTTAGCTTTCTTTTCTTTGTCTTTCATTCTCTTCCTTACTAACTTTCTGTTTCTGTGCGCAGAATCCTTTAGATACAAGTACTGTCGAAAACTGACGGGTGTTCTTCATTGTCCGATGATAACGTAAATAAATTAATTAGTCATGTAATTACGTAAGAAAGTACTAACCGTCCATTTATTTAACAACAGTATTTGTTACATTAAAATCCAATTGAAAAAACATTAACACCAATAGAAAACATTTTCTTGAAATGTGATACCTAAAACTAAAGAAAATAGAAAACCTGATTATTTGCCTAACAATTGAACAAATTTCTTTAATTACGTAAAATGATTAAATTTTTTAGGTTTCCACTGTACGCATCAAGTCGTTTTGAGCAATTTTAAGAAATGCTTACGTAATGAAGTTCATTCATGTACGTTTACAATAGGCGTGCGTTAAGCATGAAACTCAGAAATTGCAAGCAAGACAAAAATTTTAATCGCTGCGTGGTCGACTACAAAATCCTTGGAAATCTTTTTTCACATCCAACGTGAAAGCGTTGAGCAATAATTTTATGAATTCCGCGCATGGCAAAAATTTTAATTTCTACGCAGTCGCACTCAAAATTCAAGGAAATATTTTTTTACTTCTGGGTTCAATTTCTTAGAAGTTTTGCGAAGTACAATCGAGGGAATAAAGAGCGAGAGAGGTTCCTGGAAGTTCAGGGCCATACGTTACTTGTTCGGTGTCTGCTTTGGCCCGCATCTCACAGGAGTTCTAACTAACGATGAAGAGAGAAAAACTTTATTTCTCATGCCGCTCAAAAACGATTTTCATCCAATTTTCTGAGCCTAAAGCCTCATTGGCGGAGTGTTATAATGAAAAATGTCGGGTGATATCGTGAACAGATGTTTTGTATGAGATCCTCGAAAATTATTTTGTACAGCTTTTATGCGAAATTCATTTCCTTGTAGCCAGGAAATAGCACAGAAAAATGATTTCTCTAAGATACTTCAAAGCTTAGCGTTCTTCAGAAGCTCCTGTCCGAACCACCCTGTCAGGGCATTCTTTCTAAAAAAATAAATAGAAGCAATAAATGGTAAGCTGGCTACCGTTCTTCGACTGCTCAAATCGAAATGAGTTGTCTCGTTGCATTAGTCTGCAGCGAATTTTTCTTCTTTGTTAGGTAAGTTGTGTGTTTACTGGTTGGTTTCAGCTCTTTTTTACTTCTAGAAATTAGGAGTGGAGGCAGAAATATCAGACAGGGTTTCAATGCCTTGCATATGCATTAGAGTTTGAAAATTCGTGTGACTTTCCCAAGATAAGCTAGCTCTTGAGACACTTTCTGGGGCCAAAATAGAAGAGAAATCTCTGATCAGATGCAAGAAGCTGAAAATTTTTCAAATGCTGTCAAATGAACTGTATTAGAAATCGGTTATTCCTCGGGGCATAGGATAGGCAATAGGCATAGGTTAGTTAGGTTCGTCTACCCTATGGTGTGGGGGCTGACACCCTCAAGGTTACTGTTAGGTTACCTCAGTTAGAGATAAACCTTTCGGGACTTGTCTTCAGTGCCCACTTTGTTTCTTTCAGTTGTCATCTTAGCAATCTCTTCCTTGTCTTTTATCCTCTTCCTTAGTAACTTACCGTTTCTGTGCGCAGAATTCTTTGCGTTGGAATACATTTTGTGTATTGATTCTCCGATTTCTACAGTCAACACTAAATGGTCCTTTCTCTTCGCTCGATTGAGATCGCCTTTATTGTGGTTAGGGAGTTTTGAATTGACTAATCTACCAGATCATAAAATCGAACATTAATGGGTTCATAATGGGAAACTGCTTTAGCGTTCATTTAGAGATGAGGCATACAAATAACCTTGTTATTACTATCACTTGTCATTTATAGCTTTATCAACATTGTCTTTTGTATTTAGATGAAATTGTTTTATAATTATTTGAAGTAAATAAGCACAGAGAATTTCATCTACCTATTTTTTGCTTTGATATAAAATCCCGAGGCTTACGCTGTTTGCGAAACGAGAAAAAATAGTTTTGTTGTCAATGAGTACATCAAGAAGTTGGATCTGATTTATTACCGAGTGATATCGGTTCAAAACAAAAGTAACTAACGTGACCTAATGCTGAAGCCACAGGAAATTTTCTGTATAATTGACCTGACCGTGAGAAAGGGGGCTAACTTCCCCATCTGACAGCGCGCATCATATGGTAGCTCCAAAATTTTCGATGTGAGGTATTCAGTTCAAAAGTTAGCGGCGAACAAATAGGGCTGCTTTCTCTGTAACTTCTTGCAATTTTTGGTCAGTAACTTTCGCAATCTTGGGTTACTTCCGTTCGAAACGCTGTCGAACTCGGCCGTCGTAAGTTTTATGCGGCTCCGTTTGGGAGCATTTCTTCCAGTGGTTGAGTACCGTGAGAGAGAGGGGCCGATCTTGGCGCCTCGCTACAATGGCGTCAGGCCTATGGGGGATATTGTCGTTGATGGTTTTCCGTGGGTGCTGCGTAGCCCCATTGATTTCCTCACCCTGTACCGTTCTTTTGCACAGACGGTTTGTGTTTTCTTTACTCTGCAAAGTTCTTTTGCAACGTATTGGACGGTTTGTTTGCTTCACGTGTGCTATTTACAGGCATTTTGTTTGTGCTGAAAAATCGTTCACTTTGGCTGAATGACGGTCACCTTATCTTGTCAGGTGCATTCCTCAGCTTTGTTTTGTCAGGGGATACTTCTTAGCATTGAGTCAGCATGTGACATCAATCAACCATTTATTGAGAGAGGACATGCCTTAAACGCAATTTTCAGCCCTCATACACATGCCCTGTGTCAGGGCATGAGGGATATGCAAAGGTTAGGTGGCAGGTCAAAGAAAACTGACGTCTTACTGTTTAATTTAACAGTGTGAAACACATTTATTTGAACATTAATTTTACATATGAAAGACAGTATCGAGGTATGAAGACGAGAGCGAACTCTAATTTTGACGTATGCGAATAAGCGGGGTTTTACAATGACGGTTATTAACATCTGGACACGGAGAGTCCGGCCAGTACACAATTACACTAGAGCAGTTATACTACCGCAGTTCTGAATTTGCGATATGGGTAAAGGCGCCGTCGCTACGATCTCGCCTGTTGGACAGATAAACAGAAACCATTCTTAAAAGACATCAAAACGGCTAGCGAAAGAGTGAAATAATGCAACAAATTTATTGACTAGAACATAATACAATTTCACGGGGTATTTTAACCACAGATAGATCACAATGATACATTATACACTGTACAATTTCATTTGATTTTCACCTGGAGTGAGGGGCAGCAAGCGCATGCGTCACAACGCTACCCGCTCCGAGGTAGAGATAGAGAAGTAGAATTTTATTTGAAGAATGTCGGACCGTTCTTACACCCTGCAGCCCTCACACCCGTGCCCTGCAGCCCTCACACCCGTGCCCTGCAGCCCTCACACCCGTGCCCTGCAGCCCTCACACCCGTGCCTTGCGGCCAAAATCCTAACTTTTCAGGCGAAATTCCTCAACCTGGGTTAAAATGTAACTTTCCACCATATTTTTGATGTAAATATTTCATGCGACTTAACGTTCATTGTGGAATGAGTTTCTTGTCTCAAAATTATTGTATTTTAATGCAGTGGCCTTCCGCCATTTGATTATTATCAAGTGGCGCCATATTGCGTGGAAAGACATCATGTTCACATGTTATTTTCGCAACCGATGTCAATTAGCATCGCCACATGCGAGTTTTAAATTCTATTAATCTGTCTGCTTGAACCACCGGAAGATAAAAAACCGAAATTATTTCTCTGATGGAGTTACTTATGACTCCCTCGAGATGAAACACTGGAGGTTTAAAAAGTGTTGATAAAATGCTATCACGGATCAGACACTGGTAAAAAATTACGAATGTTTTAAGCACTACCAACTTGTTGGTCTAGCTGGGAATTGAAACATAATTCCTAAGTTGTAACTCATCTCAGAATGCCGTAGAACGTAGCGGAGATGAACTAGGATTTCAAGTTTAATATGAAGCCTTTCAGATTGGAACGTAGGCGTCCCGAGCGAAGGATAGGCAAGAGGTTTAAGTTAGCTGAGTTTGTCTATCCAGAACGATGAGCACTGGGGCCCCCAACGGGTTGCGCTGTTAGATCACTTCCCCCCATGCAGGGGCCTTCGGGATTTCCGTTTATCGTACCCACTTTACTTCATTTGATTTTCATGCCGTTTTCGATATCTCTTTTTTATCTTTTGTTCCTCTTTTAACTTGCTGTTTCTTTGCGAAGGATATTCTGTGTAGAAGCACACCTTGTGCATAGATTCCTCGTTTTCTACAGTTCATACCATATGGTCCTTTCTCTATGCGCTCTTGAGATCGCCTTCGTTGTGGCTAGGGAGTTTGTCTCTAATATGACAATAATAATAAAATAACAATAGTAATCTTACACTTTACCTATTAATGATGTGAAATGATACCATCAATTCTATTTGTTCTATTATATAGCAGGCTGATTACATAGGTACTCCATGATTAAATCAGGTAATTCTGACTGATAATGATACATATTTAAACGAGGTTGCTCATTTCAATGATAGTGCTAATGATACGCGCCAGCACAATTTTCAGATCAACATTCCAGTTATAAATTTTCCTCAGCTTGAGATGGGTGGTTAGATCTGAGGAAACTGCATTCCTCTCTCGCCAACAAGATCTGTGCTTTATTTTTCAACTCCTTCGCCAAATTCAAGGCGTCGCTGGCCTCGTAAGCACCGATCACTGGAAAGTTGGTGAGCCCTTCGGTCGGTGATGTCCTTCATTGCCTCGGCTCCGCCGCTCCTTTAAAACAGATCGCTACAAATTGCAATGACCCAAGCCTCGAGGAAAATATTCCGCTTCGTACCTCTCACCGAGAGAGGGTCGGTCAGTCTGGAGCAGCTTTGCGAGAGCTGATGTCATGTTTTTGGCGTTTGCAGCCAAACGAAGTTTTTTTTTTCAGAGAACGTACGAAGATAACAGTTGTCGATTTAGGAGACAATGGGGCTGGCTCCTTCAACATGTTACTTGCTTTGGAGACTTCCGTTTCGAGGACGCTGTGTAGCATGCACGCATGAACAGTTGTCAACTACGAGTCTTTAGTTATGTTGTGGTAAAACAAAGCTATTGTTTGGAAGAAATTTCGTTATGATATAGTTTAAATGGTTCAATCAATCAGAAATGAACAAGCTATCCTTGTGAAATACTTTCATATGATTTAAATATTCGATTGTGGAAACGCATTCTGTATGCCGTTTTGAACCTAAATGATCACAATTTGTGTAGCTCTAGAGGCAAGTAAATCCGCACCGGTTTTGCAAGCGCCCTAGAAAACTTGAATCGGAAACTCTTCAAGAGCTGAATTTGGCTGACGACCTTTCTTTTGAGACCATTTTTTAGAGCTGTTCTTGCAATACGAAGGTAGAGAAGAATCGAGTGCCAAAGAACACTTGAAAGATAAAATGCTTGCGCTGAAGAATTCAGCTTTCTTCAGCATGTTGCCTATTTCAGGGGCGCAATTTTTGCTTCGGTCAAGGCGAGCTGGTCTGATCATACCATCTAAAATTAATCATTCCCAAGAGTAATAGAATTTTTCTCTAGTCACGAATGGTTCTGCGGGATATTCGTTTAAAATATTATACTTGGTATCTTTTATCAACCCTATTTTGAGAAATTCATTTGGATAGTGTCTAATTTTCTAGATTTGGTCACTGCGACTCCTTTCTATGGAAATGAACTGCTGAGGACCAATAAATTTACCTTGAATATGTGTATCCTTCAGCATGTGTCAGTGAAGGTCTCATGTTACCTTCTTGACGTGTTTGAAGTTAGCGTCCGCGAGGTAAATCCCACGCACTCACCACTCAAATTGTTGTCGTTCTGAATCATTTGTTTTTCATCACCCGCATTTGTTGTTGGGATGCACAACGGGACACGGAAGAAGCGTAGCTTGGAACGATGTCCGCCGGTTGTGTCGGTCCTGCCACGAAATGAGGGAAGCTGTCTCGTAATTGAAAACTGAACTCTACTCTCCCTGTTTGTGTGCCGAGTGTACTCCATACAACTGGTTCAATTTTGTCGGGTCCTCAGCCGTGTTGGTAAGTCGCCTCTCAGTCATCATCATTATCGCTGTCATTATAATCCAAAACGCAGTGTGAATTTAGAGTTTAAAATATTGCCCAGATTGCTTGAGTGACCTCTCAGATGGAAGTACATCAACGAAGAATAAGGAATACCATGAAGTTGAAACGGTGATTTGAATTGATCTGACCTGGAATTGCGGAGTGGGTTAAGTTCAGCTCACATGAAAGTTGAGCAACCAATGCAACGTAATTAAGCCAAATGAAATGGACTTGAAAATTTGTGAGCGCTCGTGAAAATCCAATGCTCGTCTCAAGTCTCCATAAAATTCTTATCTCTAAAAAATGATTTTCCTTCTTAATTTCTATGCGGGTAAATTATTTTATTTCTAGCTGGGTTGTCTGAAACGATTGCATCTCTACCACTGCAGGGCTCCCACCAAGTCAAAACTCAAAAACTCCATTTCAGCACTAGATGCTCTCGCTGGAATAATCGTATTTTGGATTTCAGCTAGTATTGCTCGTACATTTGAGTGTAGCTTTAACTTGCGCATGTGGGTCAACACGCACACTGAATAGCGTAAGTGTCATCTTCAACGCTGTAATGTGCGTGCACTCCAGTTAGGCTGCCACAAAAATAGCTCCCAAATTGTCAGAACATCGCAGTTGGAAAGCTTTCATTCGTTAGTCTTCATTTTGTCGCAATTTTGTGTCGGTGTACAGGCAGAGTTTACCGCAGGATCAAGTCACCGCTTCCATAATTGATTGGTGATTTAATGAGCACGAGACCGAAAATGTGGCATCAGGACCGGCTCTGGGGTGGTGACGTTCCTTTGCTGTGGGGCTCGATTGCGTGGCAATTAAAATACAGAAATGTGAGTTCGGGTAATGGATGTTTCTGTACCACAGGAATTATTCAAAGACTAATTACCTCTGTATAATTACGGACCCTCAGAGCTTGAGCTCATGAAAGCTCAGGCGAGAGTGTGAGAATTGATTTTCTCTGTTACCCTAGAAAACTTTTTCCTCCATCTAAAGTTAAATGCGCTGGATCAACTTGGCTAATTAGTAAGAGACCAAGTCAATTTTATCGGTAGAGTAATCGAACTGTTTAGCAGGAAATGCTTGAGAGCACTTCTAGTTCGATGTACTCCAACTGAGAAATTTTATTTACTTCAGAACTGTACAGTGTAAGCTTGTATCCAGCTCGAGTTTCTGACTTCATATGCCATCCATTTTGTACAATAGTTGCGCATTTTCATCAAGTGTATAGTTATTTTTCATCATGAAAACTAAGATCATTTTACACCTCGCCAAACGTAACTAGCTTCTCGTTTTCAATGGTAGAACATGAAGTTTTTCGAGTAGTTTAATTGTGTGTCATTCTTGCTTCAGTGACATCCGTCATGTACTGCAATTTATAAAATTATGGGACCAAGTATTATTTCTGCTTCTCACTTATCCCACACACCCGTCTCGCTGCGTCACGTATTTTCTTAAACCACGTCTATGTCATCATCTAGACCTATTTTGCTTCGCTCTTTACAAGGCATCTTTTTCTTTCACAACAACTCGAATCTTCGTATGCCAAATTCGTCCGTCAGTCAATATCTGCGAGTTTGGAGCATCCCTCTCCCTGGCCTCGTCTCGACAGCATGGTATCCACCCGACTCGACATCTCGAGCAGAATGCGAGGCCGGGGGCGTCCGAGGATCCGCTGCGTAGGCGTTATTTGGGCCACATTACGCTGTTTAGAGAGCCATATCTCGCCCCTCCGCCAGCTCCACGGCTCGACACTTGCAGTCTGCCTGCCTCTCCGTGACGCTAAAATGCGTTTGTCTAACGCTCAAGGTCACCGCAATTTTCATTTTACACTTTTTGCTGTTTTTTACGCTACTAGCTGACTGCTAGTTGCTGGTTTACCGTACTGGAGCTTCTGTATGTTAGGATTCCTGTACTTTTTATTGTAATTTCAATGGTCTTCAGCGAGATTGTATCGATTTTTCTTAGAGATTTCAGTAGCCTCAGCAATAAATCGTGTATCATTGCACGGTAGACTTTTATGGCATAGCTAAAAATTTCTGGTCCAGTTTTTGACAGTAAACCTTGAACAAATATTTCTCGTTAAATGCCCAAAGACCCTACCCGTAGAATTACTAGCGTTTTGAAAGCGACTTTGACGTGGTAATTTCTATATTTAGAACGCTTTCACCGAACATTTGCAGCAGTTTGTCATTGGACAGTCAACTTCGCTTTCATGAAGTTTAACTTTCAATGGCGTTCGATTTTTTCTAAACATCATTGATGTAGCCCCCCTGACACTGTTGTAGAATATTTGAAAAGCTTCAATGAGAAAATACTTTATAATTATTGTACTTTATTCCCCTCAAGAAGGCCCCTCAGAGGGATGCAACTATTTATCTATGGGAATTAGCACTCATTTGGGGAAAATGTGTGAGGGCCCGAGTGGAGAGTCAGGTAGGCCTTCTTTTTGTTGAAAAAAAAATTTTTTTTGTTACGTTAAGGACCACCTTTTTTCGGTTCACTGTTGTCCTGTTTTTCAGTACCTTCTACTTTCTTCATGAACTTTTTTCTCAACTTAATGTTTCTATACCTCTTCTGCGTAGAATCCGCGTTCCCTTATCTCAATACTAAATGGTGCCTTCCTCTTTCTTCTCTTCGAAATGCTTTTTTTTTTGTAGCGGTTAGGGAAGCTTAAACCAACATAAACTAGCCCCCCTCAAGGAGGAAAAATGCTGTTATTTCTGGGACTTAATACTCCGAAGCGGCAGATGTAAGGTCTCGAGCTGAGAATTCGGAAATCCTTTTAGTTGAAATAGAATTAATTGTTTCTTTTGTTGCAAACACGCTTTTAACGGTTCACTGTTGTCTTGTTTTCCACTACCCATTACAGTCTTCATTTTTTTCTTGTTTCAAAAACTTATATCTCAACCTACTCTTTCTTGTGTGAGGACACCCTTGTGCATTGATTCCCAATTCCCTAAACTTCATGTTAAATGGTAAATTCTTCCGTTTGGAATACTTTTTGCGGTTAGAGAGCTCCTCAGAGGGATACAACTATTTCACCTATGAGAATAAGCACTCTCAGGGGGAAAAATGTTAGGTCCCGAATTAAGGGTTGAGAAGGACTTCTTTTTGTTGCAACAAAATATTTTTTGTTGTTTTTTAGGACCATCTTTTTTCGGTTCACTGCTGACCTGCGTTAGCACCTCTGACATTCTTTTTCAACTCTCATCTTGTTTCATGAACTTCCTTCTCAACTCACTGTTTCTATGTGCAGGGGTTCCTTCCTGTTCGGAAACGTACCTTATGCCTTTATTCCATGTTCTCTTAATTTAACTCCATAGTTAATGGTGCCTTCATTCATACTAACTCACATTCATTCAATCAATTGTGGTTCGCTCACTAAATCTAATCTGTATAGTCTTAGATGCCTCTCTTACAGCATGGTTTCTTCATATCAAATGTGTAACTGCGTATTTGATTTCTTAAATACACATGAATTACTTAGAATAGAACATTCGTTACCGGAAAATTTTGAGCGATGCAGGTTATTTGAGTGAACATGGAATTCCAGGATTTAAGGCCACAAAGATGGCCAATCCTACGTGCAAGAAGAAAGTCTAAAAAATTGGTTTCTAATGTCATTCGATGATTGATTCCACCTCATTAACTAAGCTAGTACAAATTTCATGGCCCATGACTCTGTACGTATACTGCGAGCAGATATCGATGCTAAATTTACACCTTGTTTGACTGTAGTCCTCAGCAGTTCTCGGAACCAGCGCATCTACTCTCAATGTCCAATTACAAGATTAAATTGGTCACTGATATTCTAAGAAAAATAATGACTTAAATCGTCATCTGTAGAGTCGGTGAGATTGTCTTTTGTTTTCTTAAATGATCGAATGTAAACTAAATATAATCCGTGCCCGCCTCTGAATATCAAATTAAATACGAAAACCTATTTAAAAGCGAACAAGACGCTAAACGTTTTGTACATCTCATTTTTTTTATTCTCTTTGAGATAGAAGACGTAGCTCAAAAACCTAAACATGTGACGACGCTTTTCAGCTACCGTCCTGAATCGTTACAAAAACTGTGACATCGGCGCATTTTGAACTGCGTGAGAGAATCCAGCTACGGCAAAATCCTGCGACAATGGCTGGATGATTTCGGTGAACTGAGCCCGAGCAAACACAGGCCAAGATTTTGCAGCATCGCAGAAATTGTGCGTTTGCACACGCCTCTTTCCAGCGCTGGAACGATCGCCGTCAGGAGCAAGTCTCGCATAAAATAATGTGTCTTGTGCGCTCGCATTCGATTTTTGGACCACGAGGCTTCTTCAGAGGAGTTTCTCTTGGAAGTCTTGCACTACACGTCTTATTTCTTAGAAACAATTGGTTTCTATTGTTTTTGAATTATTTTTTTTAGAATTGCTACTCAGTTCATTTAATAATTCTCTCAAATGGGAGAGAGCTATTTTATCTTTAGGATTTAGCGCTCCCAAGGGGAAGATGTGAGGTCCAGTGCTGAAGGGAAAAACATGCTTTAAGTTTGTTTAACTAGGTTATTTTTTTCGTTCTGTAACGAATGATCAGTTTTTCAATTCCCTACAGTTTTATCAACTCCTATTTTCTTTCTCTTCAATCATTGTTTCATAAACTTCTTTCAATTTTGTTTTTTCTAAGCGCTGGGTGTAAAGCCACACCTTGCGCATTGATTATCCGTTTCTTTGATTTCGTACGAAATGGTGTCTTCTTATTTTCCCTTTTGGGAACGCCTTTGTTGTGGATATGGGGCTTGAAGCAACTAACAATCTTATCCAATGGTCAATATTTCTATGTCTTCCGAACACATTTTCAGAATTTCTCCATGAATTATAACTTACAACAAACGCACCAACAGGAACGGATTTCCTTGAAGCTAAACACAGCTTAGACGAAAAAGTCTCACGTTGCATTGTATTTGGTAGCGCAAAACTAATAGCATTCATTTTAAAATGGCTGGTGCAAAAGCACGGGATCGAATTCTGGCCTTAAAGTCAGTCAATGTCAGAAACAAACAAAAAGCAATGTGCGGATAAAACGGTTTTATTGTGCACACAAGCATGAAATGAGATAAAATAATTTATGTGAAAAACGTTTGAGGTAAAACACGTTTTTTTTTGCTCTGAAAATTGTGCAGTACATGGGTTGAAAAAAGTCGGCGTCAAGGATCACGAAGGAGTGCCGCAGCAGTTCGGAAAAAGTGGCGTCACTTGTTGGAAATCTTGAATTTGCTGCCTAAAGAATTATTCATATCTAAAAACTGAAAACCCATAAATGAATCGTAAAAAGCCCTTACCACAGTTCACGAGAGCCAACGGGCTTAACAAAGGGAAGAAAATGCAAAACAAATTTGATTCGCTGTGCCTCGGATAAATATTTTTCCAGATCGGAGGAGAAATTTCTCTGTGTTCTCGGTTGTGAATTACCACTAAGTAGAACTTCTGCAGTGTCTCTGCAAAATTCTTGACACTAGAAGAGTCCATTCTGAGAGCCAGAAGCCAGCTGAAGCTATGGTGTGGGCTGCAGTTGTCTCATATGAACGAAAATCTACAATGATGTGGAAACGTATAGGTCTAGTGCAATTGAAATACATGAAACGAAGAAAAACGAGGGAACTGAGATGCCTCATTTCTGTTGGCTCTTCTCTAACAAACGTTTACTTTCTCACTTCAAAGTGGGTTCGATGCTTCACGTCAACCCGTCACTTTTGTCAGGTTTGTCCATGAAAAACATTGTTCAGTGCTCGAGCCGCAGAATTTTTTTTCTCTGATCTCAGTGCTGAATGAGCAGATTGAAAATGTTTTTTTTTCGTGTGAGGTAAAATGCCACAAACTGCTGTTTTTTTTGCCAGTACCGTTAACTTTGACATTAAGCGTCAACATTTTAAAAGATTTACAGTGTTATCAAAACGTCCTCATTCGTTACATTATTGTTAATGCAATTCTAGTTAACTGATCTTTATAATAACTACCTATGATATTTATAAGAAAAATACACAGGAACAGATGTTGTAATACAGTAATAAGCAGATTGGTAGAATATCACTGACTAAGCCAATTTCCATGAGATGTTTCTACCGAAACCATTTGGAGGTGCAGCACATGAACGATGTGTGTCGAACAACCATATCGTAAATCGTTTATTAGGAGACTCGTTTCTTTCGTTGTAGAGGGGAATAGGGGTTAATTTCTGATTGCTTGCCGCAACAAGTTTGAGACAAAGAGCTGAATTTTTAAACAATTCACATAGCAGCAAAAGTTCTCCCTTGTTCTAGATTATTGTTATCCGCAGCTTTTTCACCCAAAAAATCAAGTTTGTGCTTTGAACCTTGCAGAGTGTTGTTATATCCTCAGGCTCTAAATTTGACTTGAAAAAACTGGACAAAAATGTAACCAAAAAACCGTGTATCATCTCCTCGTCATGATCATAAGTTTCACTTCCCCCCCGCACCACTAAAACGACATAAACTGTTCAAAAATTCAGCCTCGGACACGCTGAGGGAGGCACGGCGAGTTGCCTGCAGCAGAGCGCGGCGCCTGTATGCGCCACACGTCCTCCTGCAGAGCCCCGACTTAACTCGCGCCTTTACTCGCGCCTTTTTTCACTCGCGTTCCCTGCTTCAACGAGTGCCTCGGGCAGCTATGACCTGCGAAACGTTCTTGAATCTTGTTCCTTTATGATGCTCGGCGTTGGAGAACGAGTGTTAACTTTCAACTGCCGTTCTCCTTGCGCTTTTCACTTTCGTTCCATGTGCCACAAGTATCTTGGGAAATATTTTTGAATCCTGCTCTTTGACGATGCGCAGTGTTTGAAAACCTAACTTTCATCTACTGATCTTTACAGTCTTATTTTTTTTAGGTATTGTGCATTCGCTCAATTGTTACTGTGGGAATAATTATCAAGCAAGTGATTTTTAGCGAAGGTCGAAGAGTTAGAAGTCTGGATGTTTTTTATTAATTCGTTCATATTTAATCATGTAAAATTGCACAGGTGTGATACAAGACCAACTTTTCAATATCAGATTTTCTCCGTTTGAAAGAGTAGCTTTAATAAATATTTACCTTCTTGAATTATATTTTACAATTAATGTTACAATCGACATGGCCACAATTCGCAGAGGTCCTGAGTGGAAGGTCAGATAGGTATTATTTTGTTGACATGAAAGGGGTCTAATTCTTTGTTGTATTCCGGACCATCTTTCTCGGTAAACTGCAGTAATTTTTAGCATTTATTACTTCTTCCTTAACATATGTCTCGCTCTGTAAACATCTCTTAATCTTACTATTTCTCTGCGCAGGGTGTTGAGACGCACCTTGCGCAAAAATTCCTATAGCCTTCAATCCATTCTAGAGGGTGCGGTGCCTTCATCCTTTTCTTCCTTCTTTTCTTTCTCGTATTTTGCTTGGTTAGGAAGGCTTAAATTAGCTCCTAAGCTGGCGTGATCTCCTTTAAACCGAACTCGTTATTTTGAAATTTCGTTGTTGATACTACGTTTAACCCTATTAAAAAAAGGATGAAGGCATACCCGACAATTTTACGATCTTTTCATATCAAGTTTCCTTTGATCCNCAGCTGCGAGTCTTGCAGGCCCAGCTGCGAGTCTTGCAGGCCCAGCTGCGAGTCTTGCAGGCCCAGCTGCGAGTCTTGCAGGCCCAGCTGCGAGTCTTGCAGGCTGTGCCTTGAAGGCCGCAGCTCAGAAAGGTCGAGTCTTGTCTTTTCGCTGCCACTATCAGGAAGCTCGCACATTTTCCCATCCATTGGCCTCCAGGGGCGACTTAGTTGGCCACGGGGGCAGGCTGCCGATAACGAACAAAAGCCTCAATTAGAGCGAAGCTCTCAATTTTGAAACAAATCGCAGACAGCGCGACCTGCTCGTCGGACGTGCTGACCGCCTCGCCGTAAATAGGGCCCTGGTATTGTCAGTTGAGGCTTTTGGATTTGTGCTCTCTCTCCCCAAATTATCGCGAAAATCGATGCCATTTTGAGGAAGTTATGTTTCAAAAGGGAACGCTCGTTCCTGACTGTATTTACTTTAGTATGGACGCTATTCAGTGCGGCTGGTGGAAGCAATTAAATTTTCGTTTTATCTTTTTGGTATTTTCACTCATAATCTGAAAACATCAAAAGCTGAGTTCGGAACACCTGCGTTGATGGATAGCCACTGTCGTGCAGCGCGAATTCTAAGATGTGACTGACAGCCAACCCGAAGCATTTTGATACCGTCAGAGTATACGAGTTTTTAACGTTCCCATTGATGACTTGGGGTCAATTTTTAATGGAACGACGTCGCAGCATAATAGATTAGCGTTTAGAATTTTTCGAATTATCAGCTTTCTTCAGGTATTTAAAATCACTCGCCTCTTTAAAAATGCAGCAAATAACCTACAAATAAAATTCATACCGCCTCAAAGTCATCTCGTAATTAACGCTCTTGCTGATAACCCAAGTCAATTTTTTATAAAACGACCTCATGGTATAATTAGGCAGTTTTTATCCAGGATGATTTTTAAATACGAGTCCTAAAAGAATCCTTAATGACTTCTAAAAGTAAGGTCGTATTTCAAATATAGAGCAGTTTTACAACTCTGAGAAATACTAGTTTCATTTTCAATGCTTTTGAGAACAATATTCTTCATGTGCTGCTCCCTGAGTGCTGACAAAATTCATTGCTGTTACGCATGCTCTTTATCACGGCGTTGGTGAGATCTCGTTCAATTTCACGCATTTCTACATCGATAAATTTCTTGAGTTAAGGTAGATTTGTAGACTGTTCATGGTAAACTCTCCGTCTTAGGTATCTGCGAAGGGAAAGACTAACGCAAGGTATAAATCCAAGGAATCGGACCAGATATCACCAGCCTGCGTTATGAACAGCCTGTATAATCGCCCTGATTCTCGTTTGCGCTCAATACAATATAACACAATATTTATAACACAATTTAACACAATAATTGTGTTATATTGTGTTCAAACACATAAAAAATAAAAACTACTTCTCAAAATTTCACGTGTACCATATTTTGTAAAATCCATCCGTTACTGTGGGAGTTCTTGAAGATTCTTCTAGGACACGTATTCAAAAATCACCCTGTATTTCCAAATCATCCGCTTCCTTCAGGTCTTTGAAATTGCTCGTCTTTTTCACAATGGATCGTTTAAATAAAATTCCCGTTGCCCCTAAGTTATCTACCAGTTCGCTCCCTTTCCTTTATCGCTCTCTTCGAAATTCGCTCACGTTGAAATTGCTTTTCATTTTCACAATGGGTTAGCAAACCTTCATATAAAACTCACGTCACCTCAGTTGCCTCTAAGTTATCTACCAATTTGCTCTCTTTCCCTTACTATCGGGCCGTTCTGCACAAGTTGTGTAAATCACACGGCCACTCTCACTCCGTCAGAGGCACTCTCCACTCTGTCCATACGTCAAGTTCGGCCTAGGCGGGCGCTGGAAGTTGTCTGGAATGCGGCGGGACGCCCTTCAAATGCATAAGTAATAGCGACCAGCAGCGAGGACCTGAATTGCGGCCGCTATTTTGTTGCAATAGTGCAATATACTCGCGCTATCGCTGCTGCAAAATTTGGCGCTGTGAATAATTCAATACTTTTCGCTCCCTCTGACAGATCTTTCCTTTCAGTGGATGGAGCGCAATGTATGGTGCGAGAGGAGACGGGTGGCTCACAGGTGCAGTGGCTAGGTGTTCTCTCCAGTGTCAGGTCAAGAAACCCCTTCAGAGAGAAAAAAAATTGCATCTGTGGGAATTAGCACTCCCAGGGAGAAATGTGAGGTCCTGAGCTCAAGTTTACATAGGTTTTAATTTTTCTGAAATCAAATAGTTTTTTTGTTGTTTTGTTAAGCATCATCTTTTCTAGGTTCAGTGCTGTCCTGTTTTTCAGCACCCACTACTTTTTTCTCCTTATTTTATCTTGTTTCTTAAACTTCTTCCTCAACTTACTGTTTCTATGCCCCTTGTGAACAACTTCGACGTTGCCTGTAGCTCCATACTAAATAGTGCCTTTCTTTATTTCTTTGTAGAACGCCTTTGTTGCGGTTGGGGAGACTTAAACTAACAACTAACCATATCTCTTGGGTCAAGCATGTATTTATGTTTACTAACTAGGACTAGATGTCAATGGTTTATTCTATTATTTTAGGTTTTACAAATGAATAACACTTTTGGAATGTTGCCCACCGTTACTTATAAAAACATTCCTTCGACGTTTGTTGACAGAAAGTTATTTTTCCAGTTCAAAAGATCCAGATATTTTAAATTTTCTCTTTCGCGCTTGCGAAAGCACAATGAATCTAATTACAAGCTCACGGAAAAGCTTGCTCATTAATCTAAGTTGGTTGCAACTTGGTAAGTGAGAACTAGTACTTTGGTGCATCGTCGTTATAAAGGATGGGCTCAAAGCTTATTTTGTGTGTTTAAAAATTGGTGACATAATAACCCATAAAGTCGCAGAAAATTAGCGATAATGAAAAATGATATCTCAGAGCTTTATAACTTGAAAATTACATCCTCAACTAAACTTTATTTTCATTAAGTGAAGATAGAATCAATACACTTTATTTTTATGTTTTTCTAAACTGTAAAATTGTCGATTTGGACAATTATGAGTCGTTATAGTAGGTTTACGTGTACAATTTTTAAGGCACCCCAAAAAGGAAAAAAGAATTTACGTAAAATTAAGTGCCCGTACGATGAACGAGAGTCACGAAACTGAGATTCAATCGTTCAGGAATTACCTTTAGTTAATGCAAAATTTCTCCCGCTGTGTGTGGTGTCGCTCCATCTTGATAAAACTTCATGTCACGGGAGTCCATTTGGTCATGTTCTGAAGACGAATAATTTTGTTTCATTTCTTTCTGTGTCCTGTAACTGGTTTCCTCTGGTCGACAGGAATATGATGCGACTATTGCTCAACGTGTTTAATTGTATTCACGAACAATTCAATGAGCAAAAGTTTGTTAATATACAAGAATCTCAATACAAAATTCGAAGTTGTAGCGAGATAATGTAAGAAGAACAAACGCGTTCGATCTTCGTTGAGAACAAAATCTCGTACTTGCTGCGGCACCATAATTGTGCGTGCAATATTGACCAAAAATTTTCCGGATCTATATCGATCTTTGCCAATTTCCCCTGAATCTCTTCCTCTTTGACTGAATGATCGACAACTGATTTCCTTTCAATTACTTGCTTTCCCGTTATTTTACTGCCATGTTGTTTCTGTAACTTTGGTTGACGAGCTTCCAGGCCCTCTCTTCACGAAGTTCCTTGTTTTCAATAACACGAAAAACCAATCACGACGGGGCTGCGCAGAGACGCCTGGGGACTATACATTCAATCCTAAACTTCTGAGAAAGTTTAATATTTGTTGCGGCATTACGGGTCATCTAGAAAAAGCACTCGGCTCGAGAGAGCAACCACCTGGCGTGTGAAGCAACTTCAGCGAGACTTGGACGCAATCTCGTTTGGCCAATATAGTACGTGGTGGATGCATTTGTTTGCAGGTGGATGCAAACAGTATGCAGCTAAAGAATATTCTCAATTTCAGGTTTGGTGAACCGAAACACTCGACAATTTACTCGTTCGCGTGGTAATTTGTTGCTCATAAGAGAAGGGTTTTTGCTCGACTCAAACTAAGCGGAATGAACCAACAATGTTGAAGATAATCAATAGTACGAATACTCGAGACTTCAAT
>JACJUY010005001.1:0-34584 GCA_014220935.1 Platorchestia sp. MABIK
ATTTCAACATACTGACTACATTCTCTCCTCCACATTTATAGAACTCATATGGAATTTTATCAGGGCCACATGCCTTTCCATTTTTCACCTTCTTCAAAAAATTTACAATCTCTTCACAAGCGATTTCATCTTCCGCATCGCATCGGCGAGCAGAATGTCATTTATGTAAAACGTTTTTAAATGTGTTTCTTTAGTGATTCTTTGGAATGGAATTCCTAATTTCCGTGAGCGCATTAAACCCGACATTGACCCGTAATAAACAACTTTTCTTCTATGCACTTTCTGGGGGAAATGAGCATTTGACGAGTTATAGCGGTAGGTTACTTACTGCAATTCTAGTCTTTCAAGCAGGAGAAATTGTTCTGAGAGGAAGACTACGATGGACTCTCTTTCAACGCGCTCAAATTATTGTTAGGTTGCGTTAAGTTACGTTAATTTACGTAATGTTAGGTTACGTTAGGATAGGTTGGGTTAGGTTAGATCAGCTTGGTTTTGTTACGTTAAGTCAGCATTTTAACTCGTTAATACTCATTTTCCTTGGAAAGTGCATAGAATGGAAGTTGTTTATTTTGACCTAATTACTATAATACAAGCCTCATAAACTTGAAAATCAATTAGTAGCCTCTCTTTAACATTAATCCTGATTTTTTAGATTTTTGCATAGAAAAATAAAATGAAAGTAGTATAATCTGCAGAGAAGCATACAATAGTTGGACATATGACAACATTTTTGGTTAATGTGTAGCGTTTGGCACTAATCAAATTTTAAATTTTTGGTGCCAAAACATAGTTAATAAGATTGATATAAACAAGTTTTTTCTATGCACTTCATTAACAGCATGGTATGGCAACACTGCAATGGACTCTTCCAACAATGCAGTTGCAATAAGTACCTTACCGCTGTAACTTGTAAAATAGTCATTTGCAACTAAAAGTGCATAAAAGAAAACTTGTTTATTTTGATCTTATTAACTATGTTTCGGCACCAAAAATTTTGAAAATTTATTATTACCAAATGCTACACATATACCTATTTTTCCAAATGCCATATCTATGATTTATTGTTCTTTAGATTAATTTTTCATTGTAGAATGTAACCATTTTACTTTGTTATATTCTTAGCTTTTATATTTTAATAAAAAAATTGCTACAACAAAATTTATCATTATATCAATATATTTAAATCTTTCATATCTACAACAAACATAATCAAGAGAAATGAAATGAGACCATAAAGTATAGACTTTGAAAAAATTTACATAAAAAGGCATGTCTCTATATGAATACCATGCCTATAGAAACAACAAATTACAAAGGAGTAGTAATTAATAGACAAAGAAAAGATGCAAAGAAGGTATGGAAATCATTAAAAAGAAAGAAAAGACACAAATGGCAAAACTCACAAAAATTATAGATGTCTGACTGGGCTACTCATAAATAATAGCTTTGGTGACCTAACAGTATCCCCCTATGTCCATCAGCCTCCATTGCAAAGGACTGACAACCTAACCCTACAACAACCAAATTTTATGGGTCATGAACTAAATATTACAGGAACTTTTTTAAAAATATAAATGAAACCCAGTAGAGGCCAATTTTTATCAAAATATTCAGATAATAAGAACAATGCAATTTTCTACTGTCCTTCAGAATCAGAAAGAACGGCGGTTGATACAGTGTTAAGCCTATTGCTTACTTAAGTTACTTTGTACCCCTGAGTGATGTCAACATTACTTTCAGGACATGAAAAAAATTGGTGCCATAGAGCAAAGCTCATACATATTGCCAATGGGTCATAAGTGAGAACACAGTGGTTTTAACATATCTAGTAAACTTTACTCTTGACAATAGTTTACTTAAAAGATTGAAAGGTAATGTTTTTCATTAAAAAACCATCAAAATAACCGAATCTTATGCAAAGCACACACAATATAACACAATAATTTTATGTGAAGTTCAGTAAAATTGAAAACCTGGTGTTGTACCAGAAAAATACATTGAAATCGAAAACAAAGAAAAATTTAGCCCCGTCAATTGTTGGTTGATTTATATTAATGCTGACAGAATTCAATAATTTACCTCTCAGTTTTACGATCCTTAAACCCAAATTAATTTATTGCTTACTGACGTTGACCCGCAACTACTATTTCAATCGTACGATCTACGATGTATGTTAAAATTACACATATGTTTTAGCAATAACACAGATTAGTCTCTTTGAGGTACTAGTAAAAATACTAGAGAAAATCTGTGTCACTCCAGCTTAGAATCCTAGGTCGGCAAGAACGACGACATACTTTTCACAACTCGTTTCACCACCCCAACTGGGTTGCACCGTTGCAGAGCACTTCCGAGTTTAGGATTATAGTTCCGGCTATTATGTGCTACTGTGGTTATGGCATACCGTGACTGTGGTGCAGTGTAGCGGTGGGGTGCTCGTGCTTCATTTTTCGACAGAAGACGTTTACCCGTGACGTTTACCCTAAAGCATTGACCACCACATGTGAGAAGTTCTACATCCTGTGTATGCATTACGCCATTTTAAATAATCATTAAAACCATTTTTTCTTCAAATCAATCTAACGCTACATCTATATGATTTGAAAATAAAAGTAGTTTTCTATTCAGCCGGAGGGGAACCATGAAAATACTTCATTGTCGTTGGAATATTCGGAAAATTTGGGAGAAATTATTTGCAATAACCGTGTATATTGCTACCTGTATAATCCAAAAATTCCCTCAAATCGACCAGCTAAAAATAATAACACCCCTGCGAGATGAGCAAGTTCTAACGTAACATGAATGATAACTGAATTCAATTGTGTATTTAATGTAACATTAATTTACCATATTTGACATGGAATGCGAGGATCAAACCAAGAACTAGCATAAATTGATAGCCTGGTCACTGTTTCCGCAAAACGTTTACATTCTTATTCATAAATTCAGGGTGTCTCAAAAAAATGTCCTCATACTTTGAATGATGAGAAAAACATTATTTATGAACAAAGAGTAAAATTACAGGACTTTAAATCCAGAAAACAAATGTGATTGAAAATTACATTCTCAATGTTCAAACTGATGGCCATTTTTGTTCAAAAAACGTTGATTATGTAATTTGCAAACATCATTAAACAGGTCATGAGGAATATTGCGAGATTGTCTTCAAATTATCAATTATTTCAATGCATTTCAAAGCGATAAACTTTGTCTTTGAGATATCCCTACAAAAAGAAGTTCATGGGCGTGAGACCTGGGAACGCGTAGGGTATTCAATGGTACCATTTCGTCCAATTTATGCTTCTGGAAAAGCTGCATCGAGGAGAGCATTGCAATGATTGTGGGGAGGTGCTTATCTTGCTAAAAGTAAATTACGTCGTCATCACCACAAACCTCTGAAATTTGTGTACCGACAAATTCCTGAAGCACGTTGAGGTAACCCTCATCAGTGACAGTTCCGTTGAAAAAATAGTTCTATGATGCCCAATGCGGATACCACACTGTCACTGCAGGTAAGTTTATATGGTGTTCAAGTGTTACATGAGGATTTACAGGGCCCTAGTACATGAAATTATCGCGATTAATGGAGCTATTAAATTTAAAGGATGCCTCATCGCTCCACACAATCTTGTGTGGAAACCCTGCATCTTCTACAAATTTTACCGGTACCTTTCACAGAATTGAACTCTCCGGTCAGGATCATCTTCGCTGAGAGCATGTATTAGTGCTGGAATGTAGATTTTCCAGAGCAGGAGCTCATGAAGCGATAGATGCTATCTTTTGAGACGTGGGTTTCCTGGGCAGTAATTTCTGTGGTGATCAGGTGCAGGAGTGTTTCCCGCACCTGCTCTTCTTTTGCAGGGCTTGTGAATGCCCGTTGTCGTACAGAAAGTTTTTTACTGACGTTTTGGACCGTTCCATCTGCTTCCAATTTGTCTCTGATACGAGCAGTGGTCCGGCGCGTCGGTGGCTCGTCATAGCCGTGTGTCTATCGGACCTGACTCCGTGCGGGAAACCCGGGTTCGAGTCTCGGCGCNGTGTTAGTTATAAGGCATTTGAAAAACCAATGTAAAAGGTGATATGTATCATGCTTTAATTGGAAATAAAGCATCCGTGGATGCCAATGCTTTTTTTTTGGTGGTTTTGCGAATTCAGTTCTGAATCGTCTTTGCACTTCAATTGCGTTTTCCAATAATATTTCAGCACTAACTCCCTTTCTTCCAAGTTAAGTTTATTTCCTGCCATGCTGTGATGAATTAAATACACAAGAAGTTCAAAAAAGGTGGCATGTTAGCGACACTTACAGTGTGAGTACCATATGATAAGACACCCTGTAAAAATATGTCTGCATACACTTTGCAGGGTATATACATATATATATAGTGTGTTAGATATGTATATATACACATGTCTTATCTGAAATTTTATTTAAATCTATTGCATCTGGCAACCTGAAAATGCTGAATGGTCTTTATGGCTGAATTCATTGCACACAAGTCAAAGCTTAAAAATTTTGACTAGAAAAAGTTCAATCTGGCAACCTTAGTTTCTAATATACGTTCATGGCGAAATAGTGCAAGTTCTCTGCAAAAAACGGAAAATGATAAAATTGTTTCATCAAAATTATTTGCGATGAGGTGAAGTTTGTCGAGCTCCATGTTCATTAGTTAAACGCGCTCGCTTTTCAACTAAAGGGTCGTCGGTTCTTTACTCGGCAATGCCGCCTCGTTCACAACGCGTTGGGGGAAAAAGACTTGGCCATTATTCTCACATATTGATATGCACTCACCTAATTGAAACAAATAGTTATTTTATTATGATAGCTCACTTCAAAATTGAGGAAAGTCTTTCAAGTCTAAAAAAGACTTTCCTTGGGTTATCTTTGCAGGGGATTTACCCAGTAATTTTCATAGTTAAACTTCGCTTTAAAAGTGCAAAGTTTCTTAATTGAAGATGCGATACTATCTCTGAGCGTTACTTCCTCGAACTTGTTTGAAAAATTTCCTGCTCCACACAGTCGTTTTCCGATCAGAGGTCTCTCAGTTATTGATACTTTTGCATTTTGAACTGGGACCAGCTCAAATCCTTGCATTTTTAAATACTCCTCAAATTTACCTATATTTATTTCTCAGCACAACTTCCGCATTATCTTCCTCGGGTTTTTGCTAGACTTTGGCATTGACGGTTTTTTAACATATTTCATCACAATATTTTTGCAAAAATAAGGAATAAAAGTGACCAAATATTCATGCTTGGGGAACGTTATGACTTGTACATTGCAGCTCTGAAATTGAATTACCATTTACCATGTACATTAATGTTTACGATTTGTCAGGGTAAAACCCGCTAAATTAATGACCTCTTAGTGAAAAATAGCATGTCTGCATCCTGGGTTATTGATTTGGACAGGGCCAATGTAGTTTACCAATTTAAGTGTGACAGAAGAGAGTGTAAGTCTCTTAATAAATGTTACATTGGCTAGACCAAGATGACCCTGAGGCAAAGATTAACCGCCCATAAATACCAAGGTTCTATATTCAACCATTTTCGCATTGACCATAGTTGCAAATAATCAAATGAAGATCTATACCCTAACACGAAAATCTTTTATAACGTGACTAAAAATGAGTATATTCAAATTATAGAAGCGTTACACATCCATAAACTTAAACCTGTTCTCAACAAAAACACAAATGACTTTTTTGCTCTAAAATTATTTACTAAAACTGCAGCTTAGAAGTCCGAGGCAACTGATCGTCCGGTCATTTCGCCCCTACCGCTTGTGCAATGAACGTCAATAGTGTGCAATACTATTACTGTACCTGATCTCGTGTATACATAGTTTTGTTGAACAAACTTTATATCTAGTCATTTATAAAATATTTTTGTGCAGTGATTTCATCTTTCATACTGAGTCTCATATAGCTTAAGAATTAGATTTGCATTTTACCAAAGTGACTGATCAATTTTTCAGTATATTTTCAGCCTGATGATCATGTTTGTACATCGAAACGTTGCGCTTTATAGACTTCATAGATAGTACATTTTAACGATTGACAGTCTTCCAATTAAGAAATGTTGAGTGAATTTCTTCGGAATTTATCACGTGATGAGCTTCAACTGTTTCGTAAAGTTGAGAAATTAGAAAAGGAACTTAATAAATTCATTAGAAAGACCTCTTACGCCATAGGGGCATAGTTCATGTCATAGTATGTGATGCTATACAGAATGAAATACTTTCAAATTTAGGTATACTTTAGGACGAACCCAGCAAGGAATATTTTCGCTAGTTGCGCTCGCGTTGGGTTGAGGCAGAATGTGATCAAGAGCAGATTTGGCGTGACGTAATGAAGAAAAAAACAGTTCATTTCCTATAAAAATGGCACAAAAAACATGGAACATCATTAGTTTTCAAAATATCTTAAAGTAAATACACTTATATGATACACACACACGAGAATTGTGAAACCCATGTCACTAGTCGAAAACAAATGATTAAGAGCAATGTATTCCTAATGTTGCTTAAGACGAGCAGCTTGACGATTTCTAATTTTCTATTACTCACTCAGTACAGCTCAAAATTAGATGGTCTAAATTAAACAATGGTAAATTAACAGTGCTAAAATGAAATACAAGATATTTCGTTCCGATTTTGAAGTTTATCCTGAATATGAAAGTGATTAAATGAAATTTTGATTTACGTTGAAAATTAATCCAAAAACTTTGTTCCTCCTGCATCACATCTCATAGAAGTATTTGTGCACAACTTCAAATATGTGTGAGGGATAAAGTTTATAAGTACCTCCACAATTATTTTCTTACCATCCCCTTGACATTTTGAGAGGAGTTTTGGAGTCCTTAGCGCTTTTCGTATTCTTTATATAACTTTGCCCCAGGGGGGTGAGCCGTGCGGGAGTTTTGTCGTGCACTCAAGTTTTAAGGAGGTTCGTTCTCACGGTATTTTTCCAAAGAGAGAGTTTTACCAACCCTTTTGAGAGAATGCATTCGGTCCCCTGGCGTCCTCCGAATGAATTTTTTCAGGAAAGCCTGACAGAAGAAGTAAGGTCTTTTGATTCGGTCGTTATAACAACGCGGCTCTGATATGCAAGGGAAAAAGAGAGAATTCACTTCCTGTGTGGCGTACTCCTCTGTAATAATAACCCTGACGGTATAATAGTACACACGGTTTAATTGTTTTGTTCTAGAAATTAATGTAATTAATATTCAACAATATTTTGGTTGTTTGAAATGAAGTCGTCGTAGCTTTTTGCACACCAGCTTGATTTGACGCAGGCTTGTCGAGGAGCTTGACGTTATATTAAGATGAAAACCCTGCTGTATAGCAGGAAACTGAAAACTGAGAGACGCAGTCACTTTAGAAAAGATTACAATTTTCAAGGCAGATCTGAATTGAAAGAGCCGTAGGCCGTGCAGTTTATATTAAGTCACTCAATCATAGCAACGGCAACTGAATGAGAGGGAAATTTTTCCCTTGCTTGGAGCTCCGGCCCTGTTTTTTATGGAACGATGCTAGCAAACACCCTTAAAAATTCACCGAGGGTTGAAGAGTCTCTGAAATTACAATTTGGAAGGCAATATTAGCCCCAAGTCTGATCTTCTGGAAACATTTTAATTGCTCGTACAACTGAGAAGAATTTCAGTCTCTTCTGAGTGTTTGGAAGTCGATCGAACCGGCCCGGAGATCAAAAATGATCGTTTCATGCATCTCTGTCCGTACTTTGTCATCGCAAGTCCCTGAGCTTGTATTTTAATGTAAGTGTGCACCAAAAAGAGTGTTTTCAACGATGCATTGTTACTGAAATTGTGTTCTCTTGTGTTATTGTAGTTACGTATATAATCAAATCTAGATTAAGTAACATTAGGAATACATTTCCATTGCCCTCAATCATTTCATTTCGACCAGTGACATGGGGATTACGATTCTTATGTGTGTGTAGCATATAAGAATCCTTACTTTAAGAAATTTTAAAATCAAGAATAAGTTTTTTGCATCATCTTTAATGGAAATTTTTCTTCTTTTTTATTTGCCGGAAAAGAACTTTTCAGGTTTTAAATAAAGATTTGACAAAGCATTTGTCTCATGAACGATACGGATGACTATCGTTAACTTTAAACGTTTGCTCAGCCTACCAATGATTCACGTAAAAATTTTCTCTCGTTCACTTACTTTTAATTAGAGAGGCTGGGTCTGTTGTTTAACTTATGTGCCAAGATATATTCGTGGTAGAAATGTTGTCTAATTGTTGCATTTTTTGAGTTATATTAGAATTAAGGGCATTGCTTCTTCATTAGCCCATTTCTCGCACATTCCTGGAAGTGACTAGTGCACCTATTTTCATCTTCGAATGACCTTTTTCAGATGATATAACCTTAGTGTCTTAGGCCTTTTCAGATGGTTAGGCTCTTCAGATGATTATTTACTTCAGATTATTAGGCCTTTTCAGATAGTCATGTCTTATTATATCCCAGTGCGAGAACAATAGCATGCCTCTGGCAACGAAGAAATTATGTATTTGTGGTTATTTACTTGTGTGCGTAGAGAAAAGTTTCCCCGTGGTGTATCACGGTAGAGGTTGGTTTCCTATTAAAAATATGGTAGTAAACTCCTGTTAGGTTCCTGGCGTACCTGAAAGCATATTGACTGTTTTCAAACAAGTGGCGTTTTTTACAGTCGAATGATTTTAAATTTTATTATTTTCATTAACAGCCACAGAGTTTCAAGGCGTCCAGTGGTGGCTAAAAAGAATGAAAGAAAGGAAAAAGAAAAACAAAGAAAAACCGATTTATTTGCCAAAAAATTGACTCATGAAATGTAAAATAAAACCTTTGATTTTACAAAATTCCTAAAATAAAGGTCCTTATATGATAGACAAACCATACGAGTCATACTAAAGCGGCGTCAGGGGCTAATTATCTTATTGAGAGGAACTATCAAAATAGCATCTCATTGGATATTTTATTCACAGAAAGATGGCTGACAACTTGTGAAGGATTCAAATACTAAGACGGCCAATGCTTTAAAAAAAGAAAAAATACGTCAAACTGTGCACGTTCGTGACAATTATCTCTACCGTGTAACAAACGACTTGTCAGTTCTTCAAACATTCCAGGCTCGCAACGTTTGTAGTTTGTAGCTCAAAATAAGCAAGATTTTATTGCAAGTCGATGCTGCAATGGTATATGTCAGAACAAGTCGACCGACGCTTTCCAATGACACCCCTCGAGAAAAAATTGACGAAAATAGTTAAAATCGAAAATGAATCTGATCTATTCCTCACTGAGATATAAGGCCAAAAAACACTTCGCATACTTTCTTATATTCAATAATTGTCTCCAAGGCTTTGTTTTCGAATCTTATTTGAATACCTGCACGAAAAGCCTTTAATCTACAAAGTCCTCTCTGAAATTCTAAATGTACAGTACTTCAGTCGGAACTCTGAAGCTTATTTCTGTCATGTCAGTGTGTAGAAGAATATTCCTGAAATAAACCTGTCTCTCATTGCACGAATGGGTGTGTCCGAGTTTTTTCTGAGTTCCGTCAATTTCGTCTATTGTGCACAGATAGAAAGGAGGGCATCTCGATGTGGGTTTGCGGCATCCTTGGCTTAACTGGAACTGGATGCACTGGATCGACAGAACGTCTAACTTGAGCAAATCTGTGTCATTGGAACTATTTAGACCCAAGAGGGAGTTGTGGCTCAGGTATATGGCAACTTGTGATCAGTGATGTGTCTGAGATCGTTTTCTAGAACAGAGAACAGTGCAGGAGACGGATGCGCTTTCTCTGCTGTATCAATCTGCTGATGCTCCTGTGCCATTTTCCAGCCTCATGAAAACATCTTAAAATACATCTAACACTAGAGTCGTAGGTGCCTCATAACTTCTATTTGGCGCACCCAATAGATATCTATTTTAGACGTTCTTTACTATCTGCAACCATACGCAGCTGATGGACAAAAAAAGAAACTATCTAAAAAAAAAAAAAAAAAAATTTAAATGAGAAGAAACGGAACATTAGTGATATTATTGGTAAAGATACTTTGTTGTTAACTATTGCTATTGTCATGAACTATTGCTACTGTAAATCTGCTACAAAACCTAGAAAATTTTAAAAATTTATTAGCATCGTTGGTTATAATTTAAATTATTCCAAGATAAAATATAGTTGAAGTTTTCACGGATTGAGCGGAAATGATTGAACACATGCATTCGTTTGTGTAACTTGCCGCATTTATAATTGAACACATGCATTCGTTTGTGTAACTTGCTTTCGTCGTTTTTAGCACATCCCATTTGTGGGTAAACTGAAATGATTATTTTCCTTTTTAGTTTGCAATAATTTAATGTTCATCGAAACAAGCATTTAACTCACTAATACAAGGTAGAAATTGGGAGATCAGTTAAATTTGGTGCCTTAGTTGCATCGCGTATATGAAGCGCTCCGTAGAAAAGTTATTGCTTTTAGAGACTTAATCATAGAAGCAAATTTTTCTACATTCCTCTGAATTAAAAACTGTTTGAAAAACACGAATGAATAATTTGATAATAAGATTTCTAACTTGATAATATTAAAACTCGGATAATATGACAGAAAACTCGATGTTTTGAGATGTTAACCTAACTTTTTAATCGTTTCAAAAGTATTCAATGTATACGACACGGATTCAATTTCTCGCTTGCTTCACCGCCAACATCCAACACCTGCCCGTGACGGTCTCCTTCTTTGTAGGTTCCCCGGGGGCTTCTCTCACGGCTTCGAGAAAACATTGTAGTTTCAGATCAAAGGAATCCCACTCTTTATCTCAGTTCTAGAGAACTTCTATCACACCAACGATGTCAGAGTGGAACCTCTGTTACGGAATAGTAATAATATCAGTTTCTACAGCGCACAGTTCTCTTAATTTTCATGAATTTCAATTTAAAAAAATGAAATCTGTGTGCCTGATCATTATTATTTCGTTGATGATCTGGGCAAGTGGTTTTAATTTTACTGGTCATATCACAGATTACTGAATTACCATCTCCAATTCTTTATAGAATCTAACAAAAATTTGTGCAAAAGTGAATTTTTTACAATTCAAATTTGTGGAATGGGCTGAAGTAACATTAAAAGACATGGCGTGATATAACTGGACAGTGGTAGCTGAGCTTGGAATGAAAAGGTAATGAAAATAAAACATAGCTGATGCTGAGAAATACATATTTTAATAGTAACTTGTAGGGGTCAAAAAAATACCTTCAAAAAGGGAAAATAGCTTTCATTTTGTATAATTTTGGAACAAACGCATGCCCACGCTCACAGCACTGCATAAACACATAGGTTCTTCAAACTGTTGTGGTGAACTTACGGTATCCAAAATTTCAATGCCTTTCAAGATATAAGCTCCTGTATTCACAGTAGTTTAGCTGTAAGACTACGATGCTAGCAATCCGGAGTTAAAAGAAAGTTTAAGAAGCAGAAATGAGATTTCATTTTCCTGTTCGGACCGTTTCAGATAATGGCACTCGCCTTTCCTGCCGCGCAACTACAGTATAAATTAGCTGAAATTCTGAAGCGATCCCTCAAATCTGCATAAGATACAATTAAAATATTTGACCATTGTACTACACTTAAGAAACAATCTTAAGAACGCTTGTGGTAAATAAATTCTTTCAATTGTTTCCCGTAGGCCAGGGGTTGTTACGGCAGGTTCGAGTTCACAATTCGAGCTACAGAGAGTCTCAATGAATAGTGATAATTATTTGTTAAAACTCAGAGAATGGCTCGAGACAAAAATATGTAGAAGTAAGTTATTCGTTTCCTCAATTGATATTTAGCACTTATTTGCTCACTTTTCTCCTTGCACATAAAAAGTTGTAGTGTATCAGCCAGCCTTGATACGGGTATTACGATACCCATGTGTGTGTATCAGCTAAGGATCCTAACTTTAAGATATTTAAAAAAACGCTGAATGATGTTTATTGTATAATCTTTATTGGAAATAAACTGTAAGCCAATGAATGATGTTGACTGTATAATTTTCATTAGAAAGAAGCTATTTTTATTTTCTTCTTTCTTTTCCTAGACATTCTGGATCGTCCCTACACGTTACGCAATGCAGACGTTTAGACACACAGCGCTACTGTTAATTACGACTGCGTTACAATAGCCTGGAAATTGGCGATGTTACGAGGAGATATTTCAACTACAGCGAGGGGGACTGGAACAAAAGATCTCGACTTACTCCGCTGCTGACCAGCAACGAAGCGACGATAGGTATCACGCACGGTAGAAGAAACAAGGTAGGGTCAAACGAGTCTTCTTTCGTCGACCGTGTGGCAATGCTGACGTCACGGCAACGAACCAATAGCAGCGCTCATTATGCGTCTGGCAACACCACTAGCCCAAAATCTAGCATCACCATTGGCATAACGACATGTCGCAATGGTGACGTCATAAAATGTGTTTGAAATGAAGCCGTTCTATTGGCTAGCCGAACAAGAGGATGTGCATTTTCCCCATAGAAATGACTCTACCTTGTTTCTTCTACCGTTGCAGCAGGGCACGGAACTACAGGGGAGAAAGAACACGGGTGTGGACACGAATGTTAACTCACGACAGTCATACGATAGAACACATCCGAAGGATGACTGATAACCGTAAATTGTGATGGAAGAATAGATGTAAAAATCTGACGATCTTTCGGAAATACAGCGTATTCGATGGTAAAAATATACATCATTGATTTTGATGTAATCGAATTATTTGGTAATGAAGTATTTTGCAAGAAACCCTCACTGAGTAGGACAAAAACGAGGAATAGATAGATTGACAGGCTTGAGACAGCGTTTAAAATTTGAATCCCTGCTTTACCTATCAATAAATTCAATTTGTATTTTCTGCATACGCATATGTTTGTCCCACATCTAATCAATCCTCCTTAGGCGTTCTAGTTACATCGGATGACTGATGACGATGACGTCACTGTTGAATACATTCCCTTTACGTAAGACGGCATTTGCTCAAAACAGCCTGCATCACCAACGCTGCCTCAACACATAGATATTGTTTCACCCAGAAATAAAAAAAAAAAACTGCACTCAAAATAATTAAAGAGTAAATCGAACAATTCTCCTTCCAAAGCTCGAGTGGAAAGTGAATTTGGACGAAATCGAGTTATGAAAAGTAGTCATAAGGTAAAATAGTTGTCCTCAACAATTTTTAGTATAGTTGCATAAAAGCAGCACAGTGTGCTGTTTTGAGCGTTTTCCTACACAACGTTTAGCATGGTTGTAAAGAAGCAGCATAGTAAAGTTGTTATAGTGGTTTTCCTCAACAATTTTTGGCATAGTTGTATAGAAGCAGCAGAGTATAGTTGTTATAGTGGTTGTCCTCAACAATGCCAGAGTATTAGCAATGCCCACTGCAGGTAAGTGGTCATGAATTCGGCAGTCGTCATGGGCAATTCTGTAGGAAATCTTTTGTTCCGTGAGGGACCTTGACCGTGGAGAGAAATGAATCTTTCAACAAGGTATTGATCCAAAGCGTACTGCGGACGTAACTCGCGAACTCTTCTACCAGAACGATACACTGGAAACGCAAGAGATTGGTAAAGCAGTCAGAAAACTAAAGGCTTTGTGAAAATTGAAAGCCAAGGTTGATGAATAAGATTTAACGGAGAAACTCAAAATTTGTATTCTCATATTTTAATAATTGCATTTGTAGTTCTACAGAAAAGTTTCAAGTTTTTATTTCCATGAATTGGTAAAGGTTTTAAGCAGTCATTTTGTTGTGAGAGTTGTGATCGTTGGAGAGTTAATTTAATAAACGTTTTTTTGCTCGACTGATAGAAATGGATTATATGCATTTGTTTACATTGTTCGGTGAGGGGCGAAATATCCTGTTTGCTTGTAGCGTTGTGCCATTTCGCCAAGTATTAACACTTTTTCTTTTCACTAAAGTATAAATTATTAGCTTTTTTCGTTCATGGGTTTTTGTATTTCGTATCATTTTAGCGACATTTATGGCGAATCTGAACTGATGAGAGAATCTTTATAATTGCATAAACTTTTCAGAATAGCAAAAATTTATTATCTAATAAGAAAAAAATTTTGGCTTCATTACATCTAATTTGATTGACTATTTTTTACCATTTTGGATGTATTTTCATCACTTATGTAATGATTACACACTTTTTCGTATGAGATTAAGAATCGTTTATTTTTCTTTCACTCCATCACATGTGTTTCTAATTAGTACCTTTTCGTAACTAAAACAAAATTTCCCTCTTACTATTGTTTTGAAAAACAAATCAAAAAAGAAATCTGCATTATGGATACAAGTGAACTTCAGGGAATGGATTACGTGCTTCTGAAATTTAGCGATAGTTTGAAATTGTTCGGAATTGCAAAGCGCATTCAATAAGAAGGATTTTTTATAATTATGGAATTAAATAGTGTTAGCTAGCTGTCAATTTTGTACTTTATTTAGCTCTGAACGAACAAATTAGAAGACGCTTACAGCAGCGGCCCGAAACTCTCTCCTCGGAGTCGGAGCAAGTAGGAAAAGTCACAAAATCGATCTCTGAAATTTTCCAATTTGATAGTTTTTGAGTAAATTTGGCGATGAGGAGCATTGATGAGCGACTGCTTTGTCTGAAAAGTTGACTTTTTTTTGTTTCAATCCACTGAACAATTGTTTCTTTCTACAGACAGAAGCCTTGTCTGTTTTGATGATTCTATGGTGGATTTTCAGCCAAGTGCTTTACCTTCGCCTGAATTTGGAGAAAAAATGAAATTAACTTCGAATCAGTTTTATTTGCGCTTATTTTCAAGCGGAATTGTTTTCAGTATTTGTTACAGGTAAAACTGAATTTTTAAAAAATTGTGCTTTGTATGATTACCACGATTCTATCAAGAAAAAAATTAATCGAGGTGTTTTTCACCATCAATTCAGGCTTCTGTCAAATTTTTGATTAAATTTTAAAAGAATTAATGGCCGTTGTCATGGATAGATATTAGAAGAAACAAAAGTTCTACACGCTTCACACCTCAAACTACTGCATCAAACTTTGAACTGCACATGTATCTCCTGTTATTTAGTTTTCAAAATCCTTTACTGTAAAAATAAATGTTATCTTTCATGCAGCCAAGCCGCATCAGTGTTCATAACAGAAGGGAAGAAATAGAGGACTTAAGCTGGAATTACTCCAACCAAACTTGCGTGGACTTCTTTTGGTACTCGGGTTAGTTGATTGAAAAAGGCTTGAAACGAAGCATTATCGCAAACAGGAGTTTTATTCAGTTAATCAGGACAAAAATTATTCGCAATGATACGATCCTCTATCAAAAGTTTTTTTCCGAGTTGAAATAAGATGAAGTAGTGGTTGAGGAGATGAAGTAAATCTATCGAATAATAACGTAGAATATTGAAAAATATCGTAGATTATCGAAGAACATCGTAGAATATTGAAAAATATCGCAGAATATAGTAGTATATCGTAGAATATCAAAGAACATCGTAGAATATCGAAGAATATCGAAGAGTATCGTAGGCTGCAGTGGTCGGGGCATGTTTTGAAGCGGCAGTATTCACTGCTATCTTATTCTCTTTAAGATGAGAATATTTGCATCAGCGTTGAGCTTCACTTAAGTGAGGGTGAAATTGCGGTTACAGAAAATGCATTCATGCCAATATGGACGCGAGAGTCTCGAGCATCATCCAATCAAGCCTCATCGAATATTCTGCCGTCTCAATCCGAGCTTCTCTGTCAGAAAATATTGGCAGGCTTCCCGAAGCCAATTAATTGGCCCCAGTCTCCAGCAAAAAGGACGTAAATCATTGAAGCCTGCCATGGAAATATCAATTCTCCCAAAACGAGTTCAAACCTTGAAGGCTTTCGTGCATGGAATGAAAGCTGCCTCAACAATACGACTTGGGCAGTCACTGTGTGAAAAGAGCCTTGTGAAGACAATGCTTCGCTTTTGTTTACTTCTCATTTAAATGATCTTAGGTGAAAACAACGTTCTGTGATTCTTCTTCTCACCTACGCACTTTGTTGTCTGATTTCAACAGAAGGAAAACGAATATTCCTGAAAAGATTCAAACATTTTTGTAAAAACTTTTCTCCTAAAAAAAAATATTCTGAAAGATTATCTAACAAATTTTGCGATTTTGAAAGCATCAATCATTTCATCAAAAATTCCAGACCCATAGTGTTTCCATTCAATCCTTTCATTATCTATACTCAGATCAATATTGTTTCCTTTCAAAGGTCGCATTTAATACATATATTCGTCTCGAGTTACAAAAAGACGTCAATGCCATCAAAGTTGCAAATCGAATATTAATTTTCCTTTAGTGATGATATAGTGAATCAACGCAGTACGAAAGTGTGCATAGGGTTATTCTTTTAGAACTGAATAAGTTTCAGCGTGTCCTGAATTAAGCTGTTCATACCACGTTTCCTGCACCGCGTGCCAGAAATGGCACAAACCAAATTAAAAACGTGCAAAATACTAAATTACTTCGCTTGTACGCCATGTCAGTTTTGTGCATCGCGCCCATCACTTTTTTAGCGACATTTTACTATGTTATTGGGAGTACTTTACTCTGTACTTCACGCTTCATATTGGTGCACTTTTCAAAGGATAAGTTTTTCATTCCTATTCCTAAATGGTGCAGGAAAGGGTCAACAATGCGTGCTCGTACGTAAAATCCTTGGATTTGGTTAATTTATGGAAAACTTTTTTGATGTAACCAATGTTGAAAAACATCCACCATAACGTAGGGTTTACCTGACAATAGAATTTTCAACTAAAATTAAGTTCATATTATTCTGATAATTTTAGCTGTAAATTTCGAGTGTTATTAAGGGACTCGTCTTCTATTCATACATATTTCATCTCATTGTGTAACTGTTTACGAATAAGTAACTTTTCGCCAAGTGACTCCGACTTTGAATAACTAATTTTTCTGTTAGGTATACTCAGAGGGCTTTGGAAACTGTTTTATTATTTCTGCTTAGAGTAAGGTTAACGCGCGAGGTTATTTTCCAGGAAAAAAAGGTTTTCACTTTTTGCTGACAGCGCTTTGGTCATTCTCCTAATCTATAAGTTGCATAAAATTCCCAGCCGTAATAAATATTTCTGAGGAAGAAAATGCTTTTCCCCTTTTGCTGACAGCGTTTTTGTTATTCTCATTATTTACAGTTTGCGTAGAATTCCTAGCCGAAATGTTTATTTTCAAGTGAATGTTTATTTTCCAGTAATAGCTTTCCACTGTTTGATGCCAGCTTTTTTCCATTCTCCTTATTGGTGCTAAGTGGGGTAAAATTCACAACCATGTCGCACCAATGAACTCGTGGTATCCCTTTGCTAAAAGAAACTCTTAAGCAAAAGTCTGCGACTGGAAAAGAGTGACATAACCCGACGTACGACGATGATTTGATCACACGGCTGCAGTGGCGAGCTTGCGACACAAGCTTTGTCCTGTAAGCTCTCAAACTACAACATGAATATTCTGCGGCAACCCAGAAGCTCCTGACAAGGCCAGGAATTTCACAAAGATATTTGGGTGCTGCTATAGCGTGAGGTCTACCGCCATATATAGCCTACCCAGGTGCAGTTTGAGATGTTCATACAAATGAAGCGTTTATCGCTAAATTAAATATATGGAAATATAAAATATCCATTAGTACCTAACCTAACCTAACCTCACGCTATAGTACTAACTATAGGTAGATCTCATGCTATAGTTTGATAAACCTCACGCTATAGCAGCACCTGTGTAGATGAAATATTTACCCAGATATGTTTGTATGAGAGATGGTATAGATATTTAGGCTGAGTTAAATTAGGTTTGTTTGGCGTAGATTAGGCTTTTATAGGTTAGGTTCGGATACGTCATGTTAGGAAAGACTGGGACAGGTTGGTTTAGGTTAGGCCGTAGAATTCTCATGGTTCTTGCTATTATAATATGAAGTACAATAAGCGAAGGGCTGATGAGGTCGTGGTATGAACCGATGCTGTCATTCTTCATGGCACCGGTACGTCAGATTTAAAATGCTCATTTATTGTGTTGTTTCACTGTACCGATGGAGGAAAATATTTTAAAATCCGAAGTTGGAAGCTTTGGTGGTAGTTACTGTTTATTTTTGTGGTAAACTTATGCTTTATAGACCCAGTCTGATAAAAAAACTCTTTGTAATAATTTACACAGGAAGGATTTTGTGAGGCCAAAAGTCTACGGATTTTACTTCTAATATTTAACTACTAATCCAGTGCTACTTTCAAATTAATCTACGGATTTTAAAACACACATTTAACTCACTCTGTGGCTCAACTTATAATCGAAAGACAAATAAGAATCATACCATTGGTCAATTTTTGGTCAGGGTTACTTGAGTGGTGGAGACTAGGCAGCACAACGCTCACACCGGCGCTACTTGCGGGGTAGAGACTAAGTCATATTACTCTCCCACGGGAGCTAGCAAAGTTGATAGGCAAGTGGGCTTCATTTTGCAATTCCTCTTTTATTCGAAAGTTGTATATTTGCTGTACACTTATTCAATTTCAATCAAAGCCCATTATTCAGTTACAAAAATAGAAGCCAACAGAAAATTCTCCAAAAACATGTCATACTTGTCTGTAATGATTCAATATTTTTACTTTGCAAAACACTACATGATTTGTCTAGGACATATTAGACGCAGAATTATACTCTCTAGCAGATTCGCAGGTGGACGCTAGAGTTTATCAAGTATAAAATGCCCCAAGCAGTTCCTTAATTGCATTTTATTTTTGCTGGTAATTTAACCATAGAAAAAACGGTTCAGAAAATATTGAGATTTAATCAGCTTAAATTCTAGTTCGCGGCGTAGTTTGCAGACTTGACTAGGCAATTTAATAGAATCATTAAGTTTGCTGAAGAAATTCATGGTATAGTTATTTTATCCGCTTCGAGGTACTTTTTTCTTCAGAATTAGATTAGTTTTCTTCCAGATATCTCGAAATAAAATGAGAAAATATACCGTTTGATATTTAAGATAGATATTCCTGATAATCCTCAAAGCTATACACTTCTAACACATGGAAACTGCATTTTAGGTTCAAATGAAAAAGGGTTAACATAGAAATTGTAGTTGTGAATGGAGAGTAGCGTTTTAGACGACACTAGTGCACTGCATGGTCTGAACATAATGGTCATGGCTGCATTATTCTTTTTTTTCGCCCAATCGTGTTCCAGGGGATAAAGAATTAATGCAACAACAAAACTGCTAGTAGCCTTTATCATTTAAAATTCAAGTTGTCAGAGAAGGTTTAATAATTGTAAGTGGTATTTAAATGTTCATGTTCTGCACAGAAGTACCTCAGTTGACGAAAAATATTAGTTTTTAGCCTACGTTAATTTGCTGCAGATCGTCAGTGGAAATCAAATAAGTCCAGTGAAAGGAGATGCATAGTGCACTTTGAAGAGAGGCAATAACGTTTACATTACGAAATTTAGTGTGTAACATTGTATATGCCTGGAGTTGAAAACTTATTCACGGATGCTTAGTCGAAACTCATGTTTCAGTAATTGATTAGCTCATGTTGCTTCCCTTGAGTTGCTATTTTATTTCTAAATCGAATGAGTTTTTATCTAAGCTACGCAGTTCTCTATTTCCCCTAAGTCAAGTTTAACTAAATACTAAAAAACCAACGAAGATTAGCGGCGGGTTCATCCTTGTTTTTATGAAGCGAACACGCTGCCAATTCCAGGGCAAATTTAAAGAAACACATTCGATTGATCGGATTCAGGAATTATTTCACCTTTTGTAACCTGCTCTTCGCTCAGGAAATAAATTTTGACAGATATTTCTGTTAAAACTGAAATTAAGACATGAGTTGGAGTTCCTTCATTAGTCAAAACAGAAACATGTCAAATCTTTGCTCTTAATTTGTATTTATCTATACAAGAGCTGCGGTGCTGTTAGAAATGATACCTCTCTGTAATGAAGAGGAAGCCAGCTCGTTGTTAGTGTGGGAGATTTCAATTAATTTTTTTTTAAATTCACAGGGAACAAAAGCTTTTAATATTCAATCACTTATTTATTAAGGAGAAGCCGTTGAAGTACACCTATACTTTCGGACTAGCGCAAGCATTTACACGTCAACAGATACTGCATCATTTTAATGGGTGGTTGCTTAAGTTGCAACTATGTTTTGTAAAGTGAAGCTATGGAAAACTAAATCAACATTTTTAATGAGTGGTTGCTAACGTTGCAACTATGTTTCGTAAAGTGAAGCCATAGAAAACCAACTGAACGGTGTTCCAGCAATTCAGAATTTACTTTGAGGATACCGTGCACCAAGCGGAAGCTGAGAAATGTATGTTGCCAAATGTCGAACTGAGGTAAAGAAATGAAAACTGTCAAATTACACTTACGATGACAGTGATATCAGCTATCAGTGCGAGGCAATGTGACGACTGCCAGATATCAGAACGAGAGGAATTTATTTTAATGAAAGTCATAGGTAAAGAAAAATAAATTGAAGAACAGCTCTGGGACGAGTGACAAACCTGCCTAACTTTTAGGTGCAGAACTTCAAAGTCAGTTATCGCTAGAGCTGTGACCATATGCTTTAATTATATTTTCACAGCCCTAATAATCACCCACATACGCATGTATGACATTGGTAATAATTCACATACATGTGATTTCATACAATGTGTAAATATACGGTGTAAATCACAAACACACGCATGTACATATGTTTGTATTAGGGTTGTGACAATATGATTGGAGCAAATTGTCACAGCCCTAGTTGTCACGTTCCAGAGAAGAGAGCAATGCTTAATCTCGCATACAGTGGTAGACCTCACACTATTGCAGCACTCTAACATCTTTATCACGTTAACATGTTTGTCAAGTGAAAATTTGATCGGAACCAGAAAATTTCCTTTCCCATACAAACGATCTCCCTCAGTACAGAAGTGCCTTCTCTTCTCCGTCATGCCGAAACTCGTTAAAGGTGCGAGAAAAATATCCCTTGGTCAGAAAAATACAGAAGAAATCAGAACATTATTCAGAACTATATTGAGGCCTCCTGAAGATATCTGGCAACCACTCCGAAATAAGAACGTGACTTTCTCCTGCCAAATTGAAAACAGGATTGTCAGAAAGTAATCCTTCTAGCAAAAGAATTTACGTCCTGCTGCAAAAAATAGCACTGATGATGAGACACAGTTTAAGACGCTTATTTACAGTTTTCGCAACGATGGAATTTTTCAAGTTAAGGGCTTATTTATTCATATTTATTCACTCAAGAATATTCTTTTAACATCAGAGAGAATTTAAAGGAAACGTTCGAAAGCTGTTCCAGGGAAAATAAAATTCCAGGGAATTGAAAATAGCAAGAAAGTAAAGCTAGCTGACGTCATGGCGTGTAGTGTTTCAAAATTTCCATGGAAAAGCCAACGATGCCGCGTGCTTGGTTCCGTCAAATTGAATTTTTTGAAAATCCAAACCCCGGCCGCTAGGCTCACAAGAGGCCTACATTAAATAACCCCGGTGATATTCTAAATTTCAAACAAGGGAAAGTGATGGCCCTAACTGCTCGTGTGACAGAAGAATAGCGTAAGACAAGCACTGTATTTCACGCAGAGTAAATACTTTTAAACGTACCGTAAGAAATATCGGCATCATATTTTGACGCTGTGGGCAGTTCTTCGTGGCAATTTTTTGAAAATGAGACGCAATCTTTCAATACACAGAATTGTGATGGAATTTAAGCATAACTTTTACGCAATTTCGACGATCTTGATAGTTTTATGGGTCGAGTTTGTGAAAGTGAGACGCTATCTATCCATGTTCTAAATTTTATTGCACAAAATTCGAAACAAAATGACAACATTGATGGTAAATTACCCGACTAAATTCAAGACTTTTATTGAAAAATGTGAGAGGTTGTGTAGGTTAGGCTGAAGAAAACAAGACATAATCTTTGGAACAATTGAAAATATTAGATCTTGCTCTTTGTGGATGATGAAGCTCAAAATGATCAACTTAAACGTTATGATCTACAACTCTACTTTGGAAATTCGCTCACATATATCTAACCTTGTGTACTGTAAATCTCCTTAAATGTTTTCCTCCCTATCTTCTTCTAGGGTCGCTCGCATGTCATTTTTTTCTAAACTTTCTTCATGGATACATTCACCACTACCTTAATTTGCGGCAATATTCCAGTGTAGCGTTTCTTTAAAAGCTACCTCACGCATGTTCTGAGATGCGAACATGGCATCGGGTGCTTCATCATTAAAGAGTCTTGCTGAGGCTACCAACTCGTATCTCAGCGTTGCGAAGCTGGGCGTCTTCCTCCGTGGAGTTTCTTGCTTGTTTAACTGACACGCATATCGGTGGTTCATTGCAGGAAATGTATCTCCACTACTGGGAGGAGCTCTTGAAAAACGGTGAAGGCCGTTTTACCACTCCCATTGAGGGTGGGAAGTTTTGTAATACATGTCATTAGGAACAAATGCCGCTCCTGAGTGACGTTCATTAATGTTGAAAAGAGGGACCAGATATTTTACTCTGCTCTACTTTCTTTGAATTATTTGTTGACTTGTAGCGTTTTCGGTGGTGAAACGTCCTATATAACAATCTATGCTATAATAAGAGCCGCGTCCGTCTGTCTGTCTGAAGCCAGCCTGCAGTGTGTGATGAGCGTATCTGTGAAACAAGCTCCATCAACTCCACAATTTCCAGTGCATTAATCCATCAGATTCGAGTAGGAATGAATGTCACGTGAATTCTTGGGAAATAGGAACTTGGGTCATGTGATTTGGCGAACATTATTATGCACTTTTGACGGGCCGTGTGCACTCGGCCTCGTCAACTCTCGAGAGATTGAATTTTTTTATTTCTTGCGGCCTTTCTTTCATTTTGCCTTTTTTCTTATTTCAAATAAGGCGGGTGGACTAGTGGAAAATAAACATTGTATGCTGCACAAAATAAAATATTTTTATTCAGTGCTTAGGCACTGATATTTGGATGCGTTCAGTATTGGTTCTGATGCAGTTCAACCAAAGAGGATAGACTCCAGAAAAAATGTACATGGGATATCCGAGGTTAAGAGTTCTCATCGAATTCCAGAGCAGAATCTAATTAAGCATTCGGTAATTAACAAATCAGAGATGAATCATGTTCAAAAAAAGAGGTCACATTTAAAAAATTGAAATCGGTGAAATCAACGGGCAATGCTAAAAAAATAACGCCGTAAAGCTCAGCACGTGTCAAGTCCAGAAATGAGACCGAAACACGCGCAAGTTGTGCCATGCTTTTATTTGAAATCAAACGAAAGATCGTTTTTGAAAACCAGTGTAAATGAACATCCTGAGTTTTTGAATCAGAAATTGATGACGCAAAGTTTTCTTCACAAATTTCATACGTGACAAAAAATTTTCAGAACAAGCTGATCCAGGTTTAGGGTTGATTTCATCGATTTTTATTTGCAGTTTGTTCAAACGCAGATCAAGCAAGGTGGGGTTCGATCATATGCTTTTCTTTCATTTATTCATTGGTAGTCATAATATTCTTTCGTTTTTACAACAGTTTATTTATCCCAAACTTATTTAATTTCCAGATTTTAAAATACTTACGTAGGCCATGGAGGTGATATTCGTTCTCCGTAAACCAATCCTAAGAACTACACATGTATCTAGAAAAGCAGTAGAAGCTCGCTAGAAGAATTCTCAAGTCATCCAGCATGTGAGCGAATCTCAAAGAGACTTGCTATTGAATTTACCGTAGCGAGTTGATTAAATTAGGTCGCCAATTGGGGGTGGACCGTCCTCTCCCAGCTCCTTTCATAGGCGCAATGCAATCAATGTTCCATTGATCAGGAGGGCTTACGACAGTCCCCAAGTCATTTACGTTCCCTAAGTTCTCCTTCTGCTTTGCTTTTCCCATGATAATTAGCGGGAGCCGCTGGGTGATCGTTCACAGTCAGTTCTTGATTATCTCGGGATAGTTTAGGACTTGAAAGAGATTATGTTAGCTTTGATTGAATTACAAAAGATTGAACGCGTTTTACTTTTAATAAGTTGTAGATCGTTCACAGTTAATTTTTGATTACCTCGGGTTAATTTGCGACTTAAAAGAGATTGTGTTACTTTTGATTGAACTACCAATACTACGCACGTATTAGTTTCAATAAATTCTGGTACAGCATTTAGAATGAAAAGTGGGACCAAGGTTACGCTTGTTAGGCCGCCGTCACACGGAGATCAAATGGTAACGTTTCGTCATGATCATCTACAGTCAGCGGCACTACTCGGTCTGTCTAGCGCCACGAAACCGTCAGATTTCAGCCTTAGTTTGAGACCAATTTGGTCAAACTGAGGCTGAAATCTGATTGTTTCGTGGCCCTGGACAGACCGACTAGTGCCGCTGACTGTAGATGATTATGATAAAACATTACCAATTGGTCTCTGTGTGACGGCGGCCATAGACTGGAGACCCGCTTGTGGTGGGGCAAGGTGTTGCTCTAATTCCTTATGTCTTACGCACATTTTTGTACGTGGTAATATTGACGTTAGAAAGTTACTAATGATGCTTAATTTACTGTATAAGAGTGTCACTTCAAAATCCCGCTGATAATTTTGAGATTTTTTCTTCTTCCATATTTTGAAATTTTGACTCCCATAGCTTATTCAACTTAGATGTTTTTCGTTAATTCATCTGCTTAACTTAGCCTATTTCTAAGTGCTTAACTTAATTCAGTAATTTATCCTATGTCTCGGCGCTTATCTTCGTTTTTATTAAAAGTCAAACTCTGCTTGTAACCTTTAAGGTGGTTGAATAGCCAGGCTATTTTCTGATAAATTTTTTTCCTACAAATTGTTTAATGCCTATCATACATATTTTCAGCGGCGTTAAAGTAAGGTATACATGTAAGAATACAACATATAAAGTTAATTAACAAATACAGTAATCAACATTGTGTTGTTTTGTGTAACTAGGTTCGGTAATTAAAAATCCATTTCTTACATATAAGATGAATATTCTGACGTCTGCTGCTGTGGTATTTAAAGTTATTTCAAATTAATCTTTAATGCAAGAGTAAACGTTAGAGAATTCTCTTGTTTTTTCTGGAGTTTTGATTTGTTTCCATGAAGTTTTGCTTTCAATTTGATCAAATCAAATATTGTCTTGGTTAAATCCCGAGCGTTATTATTATAATTTTTTTCCTTCCATTAGTGCTTCAATTATCTGACCCTCTTAATATTATTGACATCGTTTCTCTCCACTTTAAGATTATTTTGTTGAAGGAGACCACGGAGACGATTTTAAAGTTGAAGAAGCGATCCATGAGCAAATATAAAACTTCTTTATTCCCATCCTTTAAATTTTTGCACAACTGATCATTTAATGGGTCAAAACTGGTAACGTTCTAAAAACATTGGATATTTTAACAGCGGTCGACCACTTGAAATAAATTTGACCAGGGATTTCCAAAGGATGAAGGGCTTATTATTTATTCGATTAATTGGTCAGCTTTGCTGAAATTTTAGAGCACGCATCAAAGTCCGTATATTCGTTTTTAAATTTCTACACCTTTAGATAGTTAAACATTTGAAGTAAAGTCCGTAGACTTTTTGAGATACTTTTTTTTTCGTCAAGAATTCACAACCACTCACTGTCACATGGGAGTACAGCATTGAAATAAGCGTTCGTATCAGATCATTGGGCTGAAATTTGTATGTAAAGCTTCGGCTAACCGCAATAATGAAATGCTCACACGTTCGATTTTTAAAAACTCACATTGATGTCTTCTACGTCGCCACTGTAGAACTGCTCAAGATTAATTTTAATTTATATTTAAGCATGTGCTTTCAAAATGAAGGCTTGATTTACATACTCTACCAAGACCCCGATATTTTTCGAATAATTTTACTGGTTGTAAAATCTTTTTTCTTGATTAGTTATTGGAATGTGAGCAATGTGTGTCTGCAGTGCAGTGATTGAGTTGTCTAAAATTAATCTCCGTCAAAGCGCATCATTATTCGACTTTGTTGTAAATTGTATAAGATCATTACAGTCTGCTTAGATGTGCTATTCTCGTCTCCTGATTAATTAATTCTGAAGTGAAATTCTGTACCCTGAAACTAAAAACAGCTCTACGAGGAATTCAATCATGAAACCAACAGACAAACACGGTGGTGTAATAGAGTCTTGCCAGAACTGTTCTTGGAGCATAGATCTCACTAAAACCTGTCTCAAAATGAGCTTTTATGTTGAAAAGGAAAAAATTATCGATAAATCAGCTAGAAAACCCCCAAATTTTTTCATGAAAACTGCGTTCATTGCAATGGTAATCATATTTTGTTCCTGTAAATGTTGAAATAATTGAAAATCCGATTGCGAATTTGCACAAGAGCGTTGAGAAAAATGAATAAATCAGGAAGATGATTGCAAAAATTCTAACGTTAACTGCGTTTAGTACAATTGTGATAATATTTTGTTTCCGTAAATGATGGAATTATTGAAAATTTGCGAATTTGCTATTACGGCTCTAGTGGACGTAATGCCGTCAGGCCATCAGTGTAATCTCATTACGGGGCCAGTGTAGCGGTAGCTGGGGCAACTGCATTCATGAGTAGCAAATAGAAGCTTGCCTGGCGTCAGTGGATGTAAATTTTAGAGCAGAAATGATTGATAAAAAGAGATTGGAATTAGTCGCTTGGTAAAGTTAAATTAATACACATTGATAAATTCTTACATAAGGGCGTCTACACTCATACTCTAAGTTATCGATCTCACGTGTTTAATGAATGACGATGTTGGCCACTGTTTAATCAATGGGATTAAACATAGCAAAAATAGAGCAGCCTCACTTGTGTTAAAAATTTGCACAATTTGCAAAGTTAAAAACACATGGCTGGTTTCCTTGGTTTTGGTAGAATGAAACCTAAAATGTCTTTGGAACTTGGTCCGAGAAGGTCGGACACGAGCGACAGCTTACGACATGACTTTCGTGGTACTGTATTTAAACTCAAATGAAAAAATAGTGAAGTGTCTTTACTATTCATCAGTGGCCCTAAAAATATTGTCTTTAATTTCAATAAGGTGATTCTCAGAGGAGTAATGCAGAGGTTTAATTTTAATAGAATCCTTCGAAGAGTAAATAGTGATGGTGCTAGTGGAGCAGAGAGTATGGCGTAAGAGACTTGCAAGACTACAGACTACGATATTTTTCACCATACTGAGGACTAAATTTTCAAAAATGAGGTTTTTCAATCATTCAAATCCTGAAATAGATTTTGTGGTAGCTGTTTTGGCGAGACACATTTGTTTCATTGTATTGATTTTCTGAAAGGTCACAATATACACTTGCTACTAATTACTAAATGCATATTACAAATATTCGCTTGCGATTAATTACTAAGTGTATATCACAAACATCCGCTTGCTACTAATTATTAAATGTACATTAAAAATATACACTTGTGTATATTAAAAATATTCACTTGCTACTAATTATTAAGTGAAAGTTCAAAATATACACTTGCTTCTAATTATTAAGTGTATTCTAAAAATATACTCTTGCTACTAATTATGACATAGAGTCTTTTCAGAAGATTGCCCTGTTGAATGTATACTGACATTTCCACCTTAAGCTGACCACGAAACAAAGATTGTCGATCAAGCGAGGCGAATTGCCACTACTCCCACAATCGTTTTCCTCAATTGCGAATTACCGCAAACATATGGTAGCTCCGAGTTTCGAGTGACCCTGCCAGAGTCCATCAATATTCAATTTCCCGGACATATCGTCATTACAACTCAGCAGTTCCCACCGCTCGATCCACTTTCCACTAATTACTGTCCCCCTGTGCCTGTTTTTACCACGATGAGCATTTGATGCTTGTGTTTGCAGCGGGTAGTGTCGAGCAGCTTGCTGGGAACGTTTATCGTGGCATGGGGACGTTGTTTATTGGGATTAATACAGCATGTTTAGGTTAGCATGTGGGGCGATAGTGGCGGCAATAGTGAGGGCAAAATAAGACCTTTATTTGGATTAATACAGAATATTCAGGAAAGCATTTGGGGCAATAGTGGGGGCAATAGGAGGGCAAAATAAGACCTTTATTTGGATTACTACAGCATGCTTAGGATACCATGTGGGGCAATAGGNAAGACTTTTATTTGGATTACTACAGCGTGTTTAGGATACCATATGGGGCAATAGGAGGGGCAAAATAAGACCTTTATTTGGATTACTACAGCGTGTTTAGGATACCATGTGGGGCAATAGGAGGGGCAAAATAAGACCTTTATTTGGATTACTACAGCGTGTTCAGGATAGCATGTGTGGGCAATAGTGGGGGAAAAACATTTACATTGTTCATTTGGATTAATACAGCGTGTTTAAGATAACATGTGAGGCAATAGTGGGGCAAAATACGACCTTTATTTGAATTAATACAGAATGTTTAGGAAAGCATGAGGGGACATTAGAGGGGGCAAAATAATGCGTTGTTTATTTGGATAAACATATCATGTTTTGAACAGCGAAGAGAATTTCATGTCCGCACATTGCCCTTCAGGTTTGACTAAGGACTGCACTCTTACTTGAGGGAAAATTCCATGATGCACCAAACAAAACCAATGGGCAGAGATATGATTGAATAATAGGGTTTTGTATGCTGTATTAGTGATCTAGAAGCTTATGAATGTTATCTTATTACCGAAATTCCCTTCCATGTTTCCTCGTGAATTTATTTTTTTCGGTGTAGGTTGTGAATGTACACTTGGCTTAGGTTACAAGTTTGCATCAGAACTAGCTGTGGTTTTGTTATGGAATAAGGATGTTTTTTTTAAATCGTTGAAATTTTCGTCGGCAGTGATGCTTGAATTGCGTTAAGTTTTAGGATCTGTGACACAATAATTCTTATTCTTAAAATTCTTATTCGTATTTGCAAAGAAAAATCATCACGTAATTGCACGCATGTGTACAAATGTTGAAAAGATATTCACAACTTGACGTATTATTTTTCATTTTTGAGAATGTGTTGACTGAATAATTTTTAGGAGCGTCAAACCTTGCCTTTGGACTGGTATTTCAAGGTCGATCGTTTATGTACATATCTTCAAAACGGTATTCACGAGAATTAAGTTTTCTTATAATTTGAACCGTAAAGAATTTTTGTGTTGTTTTAGTTTTTTTAGCGTAGTTTTTGTTTAAATAGTTTTTTAGCGCAACTCATTTTCGTTACTGTTTTAATTTTTAGAAAATTGAAAAGAAAGGTTATATTTATATATTCCAACGAATCCATATTAATCACAGATAAAAATTTTTAATTGATCACAAATTCAGAATTTCAACATCAAAGAAATTATCAAAGCAAAAAATTGCACTCGTTTGATTTAAAAAAAACATTCACTCTTTAATGTTCAACGAACAACGCTAGAAGACACTAAAAAGTTCTGTCACGTGCACGAAAGAACGTTATTTTAATTGGCTTAAATACACCATCAAACATGAGACATAACAAATTAGTATTAAAAATTAGATAGAATAAATCTCAGAATAATAAATTCCGAACTAATTATGGGATGATTTCAAACTACGATTTCAGAACTATCGCTGCTGCAGACAACAAAACACGTGGCTAAACCACAGAAGTAATGTTTGGCCTGGTATTTTGAACTTAAATTTTCGAGTTTAAAAGTTTCGAATTCACAGAAATGAAGTTTGAATGCGAGATCGGTATTTCCATTGGCTAAACTATTCCCAAAAGTTGTTCAACAAACAAAAGTGGGATTTTATTTTTTACGACACAGTTTTATTCAGTACGACACAGTTATACTTTATACGACACAGTTTTATTTTTTACGACACGGTTATACTTTTTTACGACACAGTTTTATTTTTTACGATACAGGTTTACCTTTTACGACACAGTTATACTTTTTACCACACAGCAAATAAACGCGAAGTTTGATTTACAAATCCTCAGCTTGAAATAAGTTGGAAAACGTCTACCTTGTTCATCAGTCCCGACCACATCATCTGGAGTCTCATTACTTGATATTCGTCGCTTTGAAAGTGGTCCTGAGGCTGAATCAGCAGAAATTTTTCTACTTTGATCGACATCAAATGTTTCTGATCCACATCAAACGTTTCTGTTTTCCCTGTTCCTTACGAAGTGCCTCGGTCCAGATCATTTGATTACGATGTCCACTTTCGGGCCCGGTTGAAGAATGTTAAACTTGATGTTAGCCCTAGAACACAAGGTTGTGTGCCTGGTCTCTATACTTCAGTTGCACGATTTTCCGAGTGTAATTTTACGTTTGTGTAAGTACCTTTCCATCGTATTTACGAAATGATGTAGTTAGATTTTAGATGATGGGGTTCTCTCTTATATTCTCGTGCGTCGAAGCTACATGCGAAAGATATGTCATGTGTCGAAAAGTATCTTATCTGAACAAATTATTAGTTATTAATCTTAGGTGCATACACGGACTACAGAGTGAATAATTATAATTATTCAGTCTGGAGTCCATTAAGCAAAGGACAATGATTTATTGTAACTCATTTACATTTCATATTTTTGGTTTTCCATGCTAAATCCTAAGCGCTACTTAAAATGATATAAAAACACAACACAAACAAATCATTTACTTATTAAATGGTCACCATGGCCGAGTGGTTAAGAACGCGCTCTTCCGACAGGGTGTCGGCAGTTCGAATCCCGGCGCTGCGCGGTGATTTCTCCCCGTTGAGAAAAGGGAGAATTCAGCCACAATTCCCTGCTCTACCAAGGTGTCGGAAGTGGGTACCGGCTTGACCGGGAGTAACCGTCATTGTGTCCTGGTGTTAGTTATGAGGCATTTGAAAAACCATTGTATAGGACATGTTTCAGGCTTGATTGTTTGTAATAAACCACTTTTTTTAACCATACTGTGCGTCCAATTATTTTCGCACGCATCCAGGCGCACGCTGATGTATCAACGACACGTGCTGATTTCAATCACAGCTATTCATTTTAAACAGACTTTGTGCTCAGCTCAGAGTGAACAATCTTGTGATTTTAAACATAAATTTACGAGTTCAGGTGTGTGCTTTCTTGTTTCTGAACTCGTGAATTCACGAGTTTTTGTTCGTGCTTGCAAACATGGAAAACATAGATTCACGGTCTTGAGCGGGTAGGAGATGATTATGATTACTTCTCAATTATCGAAGCAAATCAGAATATTCCTGAACATAACAGATCCGTGAAGTATCTGAACAGCATCGTGGGGAATGATTCCGTTATATTAGAACACCGCCATTGTTTTACCGATGACAAAATTTGATATCTGCTTTTCAGTCTATGCTCCATCATTGTCCATGAAAGTTCAATTCTTTTGAAATTGAGATATTGCATTTCGGAGTGAGCACGATTCAAAACATTCCGAAATTTTTCCCACCATGTGCAGTGTTTTTGTTCATCGGCCCATTTTTTGACTCGAGATGCGATCGTGTTTGGCTGCCGCACGGTGGTCACTTTAAAGACTCCACCATTAAAGTCATCTAGTTATTATTTCGGTGTAATCCAATCATTGAGGAGATTGATTTATTATTTCGGAGTAATCCAATAATTAAAGTCATCTAGTAATTATTTCGGAGTAATCCAATCGTTGAGGTCATCTAGTTTTTATTTATCTATGGGAATTAGCGCTCCCAGGGGGACTATGTGAGGGCCTGAGCTAAAGGTTAGGTAGGCTTCTTTTTTGTTGAAATAGAACAGGTTTTTGTTTTGTTACGGACCAACTTTTTTCGGTTCACTGCTGTCCTGTTTTTCAGCCCCTACTACTTTCTTCTTCAACTTTGATCTTGTTTCATGAACTTCTTTCTCATCTTACTGTTTCTATGCCCTTTCTGCATAGATTCCACGTTCCCTTAACTCCATACTAAATGGTGCCTTCCTCTTTCCTCTCTTTGGATCTCATATGTTGAGGATAGGGAGGCTTAAACTAACTAATAATCTAATCTAGTTTTTAATTCGGTGTAATCCAATCATTGAGGTCATCTAGTTATTATTTCGTAGTCATGCAATCATGGAATGTCGTAATTTCAATCAAATGCACAAGACGATTGCCCAAATCTGAGGGGAAAATCACAAAGTTACCATTTTCTCTTGTTTGTCAATCACTGCAAAGAAAACTATTTCAATTTTAGCTAAAAAGGCTATATTTTCTAAGTTTTCATTCATTGTTGCAAACACTATTGAACATGCTCCCTTTACAGTTAATTTTACTATAATACTACTACGATTTTATACCATTATTACTAGCGAATACTATTGAAAGTTTTTTGTAACAATTTTTTTCTAAACTGATGAAAAGTTTTCTGGTTAAGAACAATTCTGTGGAACGAGTCTAATATATTTTCTATCGAAACTTCAATCCTTTATCAGAAGAGATCATCAGAGGTTTTCATCAGCAAGAAAATACGCCAGCCAAACCAAAAATATCGTCGGTCTTTGCTAACCAACGTTCGCTGCGTACTATGCTTTGATCCTTAGCCCAAAGTCTGTCATTCGGACGATGTATTTCGCCTGGATGGAAGGACAATTTTTCATACGACCACAACCCTACTGGCTGGTCGGTTGCAAAGAAAAATCAATTTTTGCCTGTGCTTTTGTTTTTATTTTGTGAAGGATCAGAAAAGAAGGAGATGCCGCTGGTGCTTCCTACATGCTGATGACATCCTCGTTTTATGGATCCCTTTTCTCATCGATCTGCCTGGGAGTTATCATATTTTAACCTTCAATCATTTGAGTCCAGCGAATGAGAATCAATATTTTGCTGATGTATTACCTCGAGATGTAAGAAGCGAGTCTGAGATTGAGCTATTTCTAAGATCCTGTCTCAAATGTTTAATTTTACTCCTTAGTCAATTGGCTCAGCTCTGGAACTTTCCTATCATACGTTACACTTGATTCTATGGCGTGTTCCTTTTGTGTCTGTGCTTCCTTCAGGAAGTAAGCTTAAGTATCTATTCAGATAGGGGCCGGCCATTAACATCGTCATGATCATGATCATGATCATCCTCATCATCGTCACCATCACCATCATCGTCGTCATCTTCATCATCCTCATCATCATCCTCATCATCATCATTATCATCATCATTATCATCATCATCATCATCATCATCATCATCATCATCATCATCATCATCATCATCATCATCATCATCATCATCATCATCATCATCATCATCATCATCATCATCATCATCATCATCATTATCATCATCATCATCAGCATCGTCATCGTCATCATCATCATCATCATCATCATCGTCATCGTCATCATCATCATCATCATCATCATAATAAAAATAAAAATATCAATATCAACGTATTTTTTACAAATTTATCGTAAATCTAAGTAAAGTTAGAATTAAGTTTGGGGTAAAAATACGGTTGCATCAGGAGTTTCATCTCTTTTCAGCGTTGAATATACACTGAAAATATAATAAATGCGTGTTTTGGTTTTTAGTGATGAGAAATGGTAGAGCTCAAAATAGAATTACTTTCTGAGTTGAGTTGGGTAAATAATATCGAAAAAAGTAGATTCATGCATAAACTCGAGATCTCCGGGAAAAGACTCCGAAGTGAAAAAATGCCGGCTGTACAACACCTGACTTTGAATCGAACCAATGGCAACGATGACAAATTGCTCATAAAGTATAAGTAAGGCCCCGCAAACGAGCCAAAAGCGTAAGATACGAGTTGAAGAATACGAGTCTTCCATTGAGTTGAAGATAATGCAGGTATTGAGATGAAGATATCATATATTAAAGATACGTCAGGTATTTAGTTGAAGATACGGCGTCTCAAAGATACCGAAGGAATCGAGCGGAAGATACGACACTCCCAACAGGCAGGTCGTTAGCAGCATTGAGCTTATCTCAGAATCTGGTAGGCATAGAAAACACAGACGGCCTCACTCACAATGCTCACTCACAATGGTGAAACGCTCACTCACAATGCACTCACTCACAATGCTCTGCTTCTGGCTTCTCTATAACACGCTGGTCGGGCTCAGTCGTATGGTTTTGAGTGGATTGCGGCTTCGTTTGCGTCAAAACAAAAGGATGAAGGGAATTAAGTTCTACTACTCAGCCTAGTTAATGCAATCATTTGAATCTATTGTGAACAAGGATTGGCAAATGGTGATGGGTTATTTATAAATCCACGTAATGAGTTCGATTGTGAGCTTTACAGGTTTTTATTCCAGTGAGAAGCTCTTTCTACTTTTTAAAAATTTTACCCTCATCGAGAAATATGAACGAAGGGCTTAAACTTATGGTAATATTTTTTGACTGATATGTCTATTTCTATTTCAATCGTTTCATTTACTGTGCGCTGTCTGCCAAATTATATTTTCTTTTTCAACCATGCGTCTTGTTTTACTTAACTGTATCACAATTGTTTCATGTTTTTTTTTTCAAGAAATTGAACATTTTTGGGTACTTGGAATCAATCTAGCGGTAAATCTCGTTTGAAGTAGTATCAGTATATTGTGCATGAATTTACTAACG
>JACJUY010005002.1:20148-32165 GCA_014220935.1 Platorchestia sp. MABIK
AGGACAGCAGTGAACCGAAAAAAAGTTGGTCCGTAACAAAACAAAAACCTATGTTATTTTAACAAAAGAAAGCCTACCTAACCTTTAGCTCGGGCCCTCACATTGCCCCCTGGGAGCGCTAATTCCCATAGATACAATAATTGTATCCCCCTGAGGGGTCCGTTTCCAGGCTACCTGGACCCGCACCAGCCCGCTTCCAGGCTACCTTGATCCGCACCAGCCCGCTTCCAGGCTACCTGGACCCGCACCAGCCCGCTTCCAGGCCACCTGGACCCACACCAGCCCGCTTACAGGCTACCTGGACCCGCACCAGCCCGCTTCTAGGCTACCTGGACCCGCACCAGCCCGCTTCCAGGCTACCTGGAATCAGCCATGCAGCTTCCAGGTTGCAGTAGAAGAACTTTATGTTGAATTTTGTTCTAAAATCGGAGTATTTCATTTCATATCGTTTACTGGAGAGAATAGCATGCTGTATCTTGTGCTGATATTATAGCAAGATTGACATTGGAAAAGAATATTTCATTTCAATCAAGATGATACGTGACGTGTCCAACATTTAATATTCAAATGAAGACAAGAACGTAACGCTAGATACTTCCAGCCTCGTCGATCGATCCCTCTTTACAAGCTCGAGTCGAATATGAATTTCAAGTAAGAGAATAACTTGGTTTATTGGAGTCAAAAAGGAAGAGGATGGCATCCATAACCACTAGGCTGCGACTTATTATTCAAATGTTGTCTAGGGAGCGTAGAGCTTTCGTTCGTTAGGTGCGCCTCTAAGATGGACAATATCACTTAGGTTTTGTTGAGATCAGTGCACTGTTTCTCTCAGGGTTTGTTGACACCAGTGCACTGTTTTACCCAGGTTTTGTTGAGATCAGTTCAGATCAGTGCACAGGGAACGGACAAAAACAGAGCATAAAATGCGCTGTAACTCGAGGGTATAGGAACGCCACTAGCGGGAATAAAATGGCACTAGAATTGAGAGCGCAAAAGTAAGCGGGCCAGGAGAACCGATCATGAAATTCTTTGTCTTTTTTAACACGACTGCATTCTAAGGCACATCTCATTAGGTGGAGTCTGTGGCCCTTTCACGCATCTAACTTTATTCTATCGCCCTTTCACGTCTCATTGGGTGCATTGATTCTACTGAACTTTCACGTATCCTTACGTTTATTCTACAGTATTGCTAAATTACAGTTCATTAACTGTATTCTACAGCTCTTCCTGATACCATTAACTATTTTGATACCATACAACAAAAAAGCCCATTTGTCAGGTCGGGGTTAAAACGTCTTCCCCCAAGGAGCGCTAATTCCTGAAACTGAAAATACTATAGTTTTTTACCCTCTGAGGAGGTGAGAATATATAGAAGAGTGACCACAGCAGCGAGCAGATGCTGGCGCAGATGTGGAGCGAAGTAAGTGGGAGTATAAGTGGTATATTAAAGGGAAAAAATGATTTTGAGCTGAAGAGACGAGCTCGTCACTCCCACGCCGCACCTCACACTTGCATGTAACGTGAGCACTGGCGCCTCTCGCTTCCCAACCCGGGTTACAACCCCTGCTGCGCTCACTGCAGGGTTACAATCTTCGGTACGCTAACTAGGAAGCCGTCACCAACCAACTACTTGTTTTGTTCATGGTAAATTAACCAGAAATTGTTACGTAACCTCTATGCAATGCTCGACGTGGTGAGTAGGCCACAATTTTCACAAAAGCTTCACCAACTTGAGTTGAGAGTTGAGAATTTCCACCAACTTGAGTTGTACCCGCGTCCACTGTGAGTTGACATGGGTGGTCAATCCTCTAGTTACACATATCAGACAAACCTAACACTAAAACAAATAACTCCTAGTTATTCAAAACCTGAACCAAGCATCGCTTCAACCCTCTACCGCCCCACGTTCCCCCACACGGTACACTCAATTGTAAATGCTGGTATGTTTTATTTCTCTTCAAGTAGACGCGTTAATGTGTTTTTTGAAGTTCACTGCAAGTGGCAGTTCGTCTCTAATGTGATGTTGGAGACAACCAGATGCTAGAGCCAGTCTAATGACGGCGGTTATAATACCGGTAATATGACTAGAGAAATTAGACGGTGAAGGGTCAAGTTACATCATATTAGATGAGATCATAGGTTAGTTTAAGCCTCCCTAACCGCTACAAAAAAGAGCGTATCGAAGAGAGGAAGGAGGAAGGCACCATTTAGTATGGTTATTAGGGAATGCGGAATCTATGCAGAAGGGGCATAGAAACGGTCACGTTAGATCAACGCAGTCTAGGTTCACATAAGATGTCTAGTATCAACACCCGAGTGACAGTACTGTGCAGTGTACGTAGGCAGAGACCGCGCGCACCCGCACGTGCGTCACTCAAATTATACACAATTATTGAAAATTATCAGCATGCATAATGGCGGGCGGGTGTGGTGGACAAAAGTTCAATAGTGACCTGGCAACAAAGAACGCAAATGTGCCGCTCCACCACCCAAGCAAGTCGCGGCTGTGTCAACAACGCGGCCAGCACAGCACGGCCTGCCCCACGGACAGGGGAACTGGACGAGGCAGCGTCACTTGCTGCGAATGCACTTCGCTGCATACAGGATTAAATGCTACTTAAAAGCCTCCCTGACCGCAAAAAAGCTTTCCGAAGAGAGGAAGGAGGAAGGCATAAAAACACTAAATTGAGAAAGAAGTTCATGAAACACGATAAACGTTGAAGAAGAAAGCAGTAGGTGCTGAAAAACAGGACAGCAGAAAGGGCATAAAAACACTAAATTGAGGAAGAAGTTCATGAAACAAGATAAAAATTGAAGAAGAAAGCAGTAGGTGCTGAAAAACAGGACAGCAGTGAACCGAAGAAAGATGGTTCATAACAAAAAACTATTCACGAATAAAAGGAAAACCTACCGAACCTTTAGTTTGGGATTTCACATATTCCCCCTGGGAGCGTTAACTTCTATAGATAAAATAGTTGTACCCTCTGAGGAGCACTGAAATCAACCTAGTACCATTGAATAGCTAAGGAATATGTTTACGAAATTCAGGCACAACAAATTCCGAATATTGCCGGTACAGTGCAGCACGCACGGTGGGTATGTCGTACCCTGTATAAGCAGGAACAGTCTACCTCTGTAGTGGTGGCAGTAGCGTACAGTACACGACACGCCGGTACTGCAGTGGTGGCAGTAGTGTACAGTACACGACACGCCGCTACTGCAGTGGTGGCAGTAGTGTACAGTACACGGCACGCAGTTACTGCAGTGGTGGCAGTAGTGTACAGTACACGACACGCAGTTACTGCAGTGGTGGCAGTAGTGTACAGTACACGACACGCAGTTACTGCAGTGGTGGCAGTAGTGTACAGTACACGACACGCCGCTACTGCAGTGGTGGCAGTAGTGTACAGTACACGACACGCCGCTACTGCAGTGGTGGCAGTAGTGTACAGTACACGGCACGCCGCTACTGCAGTGGTGGCAGTAGTTAACAGTACACGACACGCAGTTACTGCAGTGGTGGCAGTAGTGTACAGTACACGACACGCAGTTACTGCAGTGGTGGCAGTAGTGTACAGTACACAACACGCAGCTACTGCAGTGGTGGCAGTGGTGTACAGTACACGACACGCAGTTACTGCAGGGGTGGCAGTAGTGTACAGTACACGACACGCAGTTACTGCAGTGGTGGCAGTAGTGTACAGTACACGACACGCAGTTACTGCAGTGGTGGCAGTAGTGTACAGTATACGGTACGCAGTTACTGCAGTGGTGGCAGTAGTGTACAGTACACGACACGCAGTGACTGCAGTGGTGGCAAGAGCACGCAGTTACTGCACAGTTACTGCAAGGGGTGGCAGTAGCAGCTACTCAAGAAGCGGTAACGGAACAGTCTCGCCGTTGCACCGGAAGCAGGTCCAGTAACGGGCGCGGTGACGGCGGTCAGAGGTGCGCCGTGACACAGCAACACAGCCGTGACTGCACACTCCCACCAAACACTCCGAGGTATTTTCGAAATTAGATATGATCGAATGGCCTAACACTAGAGGCTATTTTACCCCGTGATTTCAATTTAGTTGAAATTGGTGCAATTTTTTCATCAGTCGCACGCTCGCACACTCCCACCAAACACACTACATGTGTCTTTAAAAATTCGGATATGATCGAATGAGCATTCGGTGTTTCACAAAAGGTTATTTTCTCCGTAATTACAGATGTTGTTTAAATTTACGCGAACATTTTCGTAAGTACCACGCTCATTATGTCTATTATTATCACTGTTGTTCAGAACCAATCCTCGGAAATGAGCCAAAACTTCCCACACGCAACTCCCAACTCACTCCATCAGTACCGTCTTTATTAAACTCGCGTATTTCCAACGAAGTACTCACCATGGTCCTACTTAGATGAAAGAAATCAGTTTGGGCATCCGTAACCAGTACAAAGATGTTCCCAGGAAGCATAGAGAGCACCATTTAGGGTGAAGTTAGAAGAACGAGGAATCTTTGCACAAGGTGTGCTTCCATACCCTGCGGATAGAAACAGCAAGGTTGAAAGAAGTTTTCGAAGTTAGAAAAATGTTGTAGAATAAAGTAAGATGTGAAGATGGCCCGTAAACAAAACAATAAACCTATTCTATTTCAACGAAAGGGAGGCTACTCAACCTTCAGATTGGGACCTCACATCGTCCTCCTGGGAGCGCAATTGTGCATCCCCATAATCGTAACATACATAACCCTTCGCAAAGCCCATCTCAAGCCATGTACAATAGATCACACGAAAAAGTTTGAAGGCCAATTGTTCACATCGATTACTAGAGGCGTTAAAAGTCCACTTTAAGATACTGATCATCAGATTATCGAAAGTTCATTCTTCGCATTGACTATGCGGAACCCATCTGAAAGTAGTTTGTTAAAAGTGAGAGAGAGAGGGCACTTTCCCGTGGAGAACACCTACACAGGGGCTGAGTGGGCAGTGACCATCCCCAGACGGAGGCCGGTAAAGTGAGCGGGTCTTGGAAGGGTGTGCCGGTCTGTCCCACTGGCAGATTCCTCCGACGTGTTTCCATGCTCATAATTTCCAAGAGTCGGAATGTTTGAACTAGACATTCTCAACCTTTCCTTCATCATTGACCCCCTCGGCTTTATGTATGTCTCCATTTACCTCCTACGAACCTCTCCTAAATAGAAAATTATGAAGTTAATTTGAATTACAAAAAACAATGAACAGAAACACCAGAAGCGTTATCATCAATTATTTACCCCAGACTGTATAATTTTTTACTCTAAGGGGTAAATTTACCCCTGGTTGAGAACCTCTGGTTTAGATTGGAACTGAAGAAACCCTTCAATGACATTTCAACACAGCTGCTATATGTGCGACTGCTGTGTCATAGGCAAAAACTCTCGAATTCAGAAAGTGAATTATGGTCTACAAAATTATTGGCTACGACACTCGAGCAGAGCGTTGCAATGAGGGCGAAAATGTTCAATTGCCTGCAAATACGCCGTACATTTGTCTAAACGAGCGGCTCCATGAAGTAGGAAACAGAAAAAACAGGTGCAAGAAGGTAGAAATAGACCCTTCAACCTGATGAACGCGCATATCAGTCCCTGCCCTCCAGTTAAGAACTGAAAAACCCTTATAATTTTAAAGAAGCAAATTGTAAAACGGAGAAATTCAAAAGATTTTCTGTAAAGTTCAGTGTTATAAAAGCATCAGAAAATTGAGATCTAGATTCTATCGGAGTTCAACAAGGCGATTGATCACACAAAAACGCAACGAAGATTTTGATTTTTGCTCACTCGAAACGGAATCAATGACGTCGCAACAAACGGACCCACTTTAACGAAGAGCTAAGAAGCGTGGAACACGAGTTGGAGCAAGAAGCGGAGCCACTTTAGCGTGCAGCTAAGAAGCGCGTCGAGAGGCTAATAAAAGCAAGAGAGGGAGGACACGCAGGTGAAGGGTCGGGGTCTCCCGTCACCACACGCGGCCGAGATAAGGCCGGGCTTTGCACAACACCACCGAGATGGGCTCCGGGACGCCCACATGCTGCTGCTGCTGCTTCCAGCGTCGCCGGGAAAAACTACTTGCGCAATGCCCCGGAACAATAGTGTGCCTCTTCAGTGTTTTTGCAATTCCATATCAGTCAAAACCGTCATTAACATTTTAACTGCAAAGTGCGCCACCGGTGGCCACGGAGGGGATTTTCATAACGCTGCTGACCGACCAGTAGTCACTAACTCGATTTTTATAAATACATAATTAAAGCTAAATGAAGGCACGATCTAGTTAATGGTTGCAGTTTTCAAAATTTCTCCCTACAATTGACGTTAAATTCGAGCCGAATATTAAACTTAAGTTTAACCAATTACGGTCAAAGTATTAAGCATACATACGAGCAACTTTACGTGCACGAGCGAGTAAGATGCTAAGATATCGGTACATGAGTACCTCACGAGTAAGCAGAACCGGATGTGATGAAAATAATTGTTTCTTGTACGGATCGCGGGTCTTCTAGGAGAGGGAATTCGCATAGGCCATTACGCCTCATTATTGCCGTAGCGGTACGTACTTTAGTAGATAACTAATTGTCTCAATGACGGCCATGGACTTCAGTAGAGACCTGGTTGTCTCAATGATGGATAACCCAACAAGCACCGGCACACCAGCCCCACTCACCGATGCTTGCACACAACCCACACACGCACGCAATCCCCACAAGGAAGCGGCCTACACGCATTATCCCCTTATTGAACCGCGAGACACTTTCCCTTCTCAGCGGCCCCTGCAATGCAGTCACTTCTCGAGCCGCTCCGCTCTCTGGCTCTTCAAATACGTCTGCTTGCGCGCTTCACGCTAGCCAAAACTTGCGCGCTTCACGCCGTGCAAAATTTGCGCGCTTCACGTTGGGCAAAACCGTCGCGATGTGTTAAGTCGCGGCGACTGAGGCACATCTCTCGTCAGCACAATGTGCCTCAGTTGCTGCATCGATGTGTTAAATCATCAATGATAGCAAACTCTTCTTCAATTTTCTTGATTTTGGCATCACACTGAACTTTCTCAAGTTGAAGCTTTTAAGACGCGGCAACTGCGGCACATCGCATCTCTCCAACGCGGCGACACCTCGCGTCAACACAATGAAGGCCAGTGGAGTGAGGGTTGATCAGTTCCAATAACACTCAGGAAGCGGCGTCACGCCGGCCAAACCTTGACCAAACTAAGGCGTATGTCCAGCAAAGCTATATACGGTGAAAGCGGAAAACCGTGTTCCTAACGTGGCCAGTGGAAGCACTTTTTCCCCTTCTTATTCAATAGTTGAATTGCCGCTGACGCTTGGTTACCTCGACCAGGCAAGATATAATATCTGAAAATTAGAGGTTCAACAGTAAGACAATCTTAACACCCCTTCAGCTTAGGGTTTGCTTCGAATTTAAATGTATCGAGTCACTCATGAGTGTTCTACTTGATACATCAGTAACCTAAGTACACCACTATGTCATGAGATATGGGCTAAATTAACTAGAATTTTCCAATGAACTAAAACATCATAAATAACTAGAAATCTTTTAAAACCTAGAACCAAAATTAACTAGAATCAATTTGCATTAACATTAATCTGATTCAACACGGTTTGAATAAACTGGAATCGATTTGCATTAACATTAATCTGATTCAACAAGGATTGAATTAACTGGAATCGATTTGCATTAACACTAATCTGATTCAACTAGGTTTGAATTAACTAGAGTCTGAAAGAAGTAAAATCTGGAGTAACAAGAACGTTTTTGTGTATCAACACTAATGATACCCGGCCGGCAGCACTGCAACATGCACTCATCCAGCACGAGCAGCGGGACACGCACAGGACACGAAAAAAGCAGAGCTCCACAGTAGTTCTTAGCGAGAGCGACAGTGCGCATATCTACGACGCCTTCACTTTTTCGAATTGTACACAACGCGTTAATTTTCAGAAGTTTTTTAAACACGAGTTGATTTTTAGCATTTTCGCCACGAGGTCATTTTCAGAACTATTCCAAACACGAGTTGATTTTCAGCACTCTTATAAACACGAGTTGATTTTCAGCACTCTTACAAACACGAGTTGATTTTCAATACTCTTACAAACAATTGATATTCAGCACTTTTTGCAAGCACGAGTAGAAATTTCAGCACTTACGTAAACACGAGTTTATCTTCAAAATTTTTTCAAATACAACATATACAATATAAACTTTCAAGATCAAGGAACATGAAGCCATCAAATCCATGCCACACATCATACGCCACACATCCTTTCACCAATGCTACAGTGGCAGCACTACACAGAGCAGAAGTAAATTAACTACGCATCCAAAACACGCTCTCCGCCACATGAATCATCTCATCATTTACAGGTGCGCAATTTTTACACCGGGGATAAATAAATATTATAGAGTTCAAGACTCCCCAACCAACAGCAAACTAATCATTTTCCACCCTTTAAAAAATTGCACTTTACATCCTTTCACTTCTAGTAATGAGATTGGCTGTCATAAGAAATTACAAATAAGTTCATACCCAGCACACTTACACAACATCAGCCGTGTTGACCAAACTTCAGCGTAATCTTTAGCAATCCCATTTATATAAGCCCTTCTTAGCTGTAATACTAACATTTATTACTTGACGGTAATACTAAAAATTACTACCCTATATATTTAGAACCACTACCTAGCGAAAAAAATATCAGCGCAATCTCAAGCAACGCCATTTGTACAAGTCCTTAGCTTTGATACTAACATTTATTACCCTATATATTTAAAGCCGATACCTAGAGAAAAAAAATTCCAAAAAACCAAAGCACTCATCAATGACAGAAACACACCGCAAAAACAGCACACCGCAAAACAGCATTTCTCTGCTCGCCGCGTTAAGCCAATGATCGCAACAAAATGAGACTGCGTAAATGCACTTTGAAATTTGCGTTCACCGCTGACGTAACACTTGCTGGAGAGGCCACGAGCATCACCCCAGGGGGCACGGAGCAGAGGGGCAGAGAGAGGGAAGAATAAGGAGTGTTTTCTGGGAACACGAGCGGCGCCAACAATTATGACGGAGGGAGTTTTTAAAACGGGTGCTGAAGGTTCACAGGCTACCGCCACCGCCACAGACATGCGTCTTTTAGCAAGTGGCCGCAATGGATATCGCTTAATAAAGGAAGCTGCATCACTCACACGGTACAGCGAGCATGGAGCCGAACGGTAACTAGCGCACAGTACCGGTGCAGAGTTGTACTGAAAGCACGGCGCCGAGCAGCACCTGGAGAACTGTGCAGATTGAGACCATATTGTACCGGGTGCACGGTGCAGATTGAGACCATACTGTACCGGGTGCACGGTACACATTGAGACCATACTGTACCGGGTGCACGGTGCAGATAGAGAGACTCAGATGATGACGCAAGCATGACACGACCCAGCGTGACGGAGCACGGTACAGGTCAGGTCTGCAGTTCACAGACTCGCAAGTCTTGCGTTGCCACTTCGCAACGTTTCTCTCAGCCCCAGATCAAAAATTCTGCTCTTATATTTCGTAAATTCAAGTAAACCAACCTAGTTGTCTCCTCTTTAATGATATTCGGTTGGTTTACCTGGAGAGATGTCTAATTACTTTGAGGTAAAACAAAAAAATTCGATTGTTTGAAAAATTGTCCGTGACAACAACAAAAAAAATGGGAAAGAAGCCACATTGTCAGATCTCACAGCCGGCACAAAGAAGCTGATGACATTCTAGAAAAGGAGTTTAAAATGACAACACATGAATCTGGACTGATCCCAAGTACACCAGAATGACAAAATGAAGTAATGCTAGAGGAAATTCCGTATTTCTGAAGCTCACGCAACATATTTAAGAGGTTGCGTAATTACCATCGCCCTTCACGCGCCGTGGTTAAACACAATGGGACGGGGGGAGGAATAAACTGATTTTCCACTACAAAAATTGCGTGACTTAAATGCCTAGAATTGCTCATGAAAAAAAGAAATTGTGAAAATGTGGACGACTGCTCGGAGGGCATCTGGAGGAGCAGCGGCATGAACGATGCTTTGTGGGAAAAATGACCCCGATGGCAGAATTATTACAAGTAAAAATTAGGAAAGTCATGATGCAACTGACCCTCCCATTCACATATAATCGAAGTTTTAGCATTCCATGATTTATTCATTTTTTACCATCAAGATCTGAACGGATGTTTCACCCCTCACTGAGGACGCCACATTTCTACAGAGGTTGCCAGAGGAGCATATGACGACACCGAGACCAGGACCGCGTGTCCTGTATCGCAGGACTGACTCGTCGGTCACGGGATCACGTCCCTTCTCAACGAGCAACTGCACAGTGACGTGAGTGTCACAATTGAGAGCTTCCAGTCTCCCACAGTGACCAGAGCCCAGATTTTTGAAGCAATTCACGCCACAGCTGGGATACAACCAATAGCATGAATCTACTCTATGAAGAACTTACGATTCTAGCTGCACCGCTTCGATGTCGTGAACTGTTCGGAAGCTAGGCCTCAGTGACGTAACTCAGTCTAACATGACACCAGCGCATCTACGATTTTAGGCGCCAAGCATAGCCTCAACAACGGGCGGCTAAAATCATTACAATAATTTTCTCGACTAAGATGATTTCTAACTAAACCAAGATGTTAAGATGATTTTTAAACAAAATCATTTAGACGATTTTAGGCAAACAAGTATAGCCTCTACACCGGGCGGCTAAAATTATCTACGATTTTAGCCGTCCAAGAATAGCCTCTAAACCGGGACGCTAAAATCATATATGCAGGTAAATCATCTATGATTTTAGGCTAAAATCATTTATGATTTTAGGCGCTAAAGTATAGCCTCTACACCGTGCGGCTAAAACTACGATTTTAGCAGCCCAAGCATAGCCTCTACTACGAGCGGCTAAAACCATTAAAATGACCGAGGGAAAAGTCAAACTGAGACCGCGCTCCCACGCACACCATGAGATGAAGTCCAGACGACGCTGCCTCGATGACCTCGACTCCGAGACAGCCGAGCACAAACGGCCAACTCGATGCAAGAAAGTGAGTCACAAGAACAATTGGAACAGCAAGTAAAGGCCCAGGCAGGAATTGTGAGGCGGAGCAGCGAAATAACACGACAAAAGTGCCGGCAAGGTGACGGAACGCTGTCACGATCTTGCAATGAGAACCTCGCAGTTGTCACGATGGTTGAGAAAACGATCACGTGAGACGAACGGCAAAAACTGTTTGGGCATCTCAAATCAAATTACTTCGGCTGAGGTAATAAACATCTAATGAAGTTACTGAATTTGATTAATAAAAATAACGAGGACAAGGTACAACAATAGCAATGAACAACTGGGAGTGCAAGAAGAACGTTGGGAGATTAGATTAATTGGAAATTAGTGTTAGCCTCCCTAACCACAACATAGATGTTCCCATGAGAAGGGAGGAGGAAGGCACCATAAATGTAGCGCCTACGTACATTACAAGGTGTGACTCCTATCCGAGCGCATAGAAACAGCAAACTTGAAGTTTAAGAAACGAGATAGGAGTTGAAGAGAGAAGAAAGTGGTAGATACTGGAGAAAAAACACTAGTAATAAAGAGATAGATCGAGGGGGGAAAACAACATTCTTTCTATAAACAATGCTTGATTTAAACGAGCTCATCTAATACGTAACTCAACATAGACTACGGGCATTTAATGGTGCATTATAAAAGCTCAGCATATATAGAGGGACATGATATGCTCTCCACGTATTAGAATTTTCAACTAGATGACAAGACTACGCACACTGGAAGATGAAACATAGTAAATTGGAACGTAGACGTGAACACTTGAAAGTTCAATTTACGCACACTTGGAGGTAATACTTGCCACACTGACACGCAATACTGGCCACACTGGCACGCAATACTGGCCACACTGGCACGCAATACTGGCCACACTGGCACGCAATACTGGCCACACTGGCACGCAA
>JACJUY010005002.1:37037-61841 GCA_014220935.1 Platorchestia sp. MABIK
TACGCTCACGCACGGTACGCTCACGCACGGTACGCTCACGCACGGTACGCTCACGCACGTTACGCTCACGCACGGTACGCTCACGCACGGTACGCTCACGCACGGTACGCTCACGCACGGTGTGCTCACGTACGGTACGCTCATTCTCGGTACGCTCACGCACAGTACGCACACACACAGCACGCACACACACAGTACGCTCCCGCAAGGTACGCTCACGCACGGTACGCTCACGTACCGTAAATTTACGTACACCCCTCCGGGAGCACGGAATCAATGCACAATGTGAATAGATGAAAATGTGAATTGAGAAGGGGTTTATGAAACAAGATAAAATCGAAGAAGAAAGTAGTCGGTACAGGAAAACATGACAGGATTGGACCGAAAAAATTGGTCTGTAACAAAATGCATCCATTTCAACAAAGGGAAAACCTACCTAGCCTTTAGTTATTAGAGACCTTACATTTTCTCAGTGGGAATGCTTATTCCCACAGATGCAAGAGTTGCATTCCCCTGAGGGGTCGCAGTTAAGCGAGAGTCAAGCAATTCATTTGAACTCCAGCAAACGTTCCTGAAACAGCGAAATGCCTAGCAACGGTCGAGGTAATGATGTGCCTAGCAACGGTCGAGGTAATGATGTGCCTAGCAACGGTTGAGGTAATGATGTGCCTAGCAACGGTCGAGCTAATCATGTGCCTAGCAACGGTCGAGGTAATGATGTGCCTAGCAACGGTCGAGACTACGGAAATACCTGGCCCAAACATCATCATTCAAACTTAACATACATCAGACACAACACTTCTCAACACTTTGACTGCAACGTGCACCACCGGTGGCCACGGAGGGGATTTCTATGATGCTAGTGACCGACCAGTAGTCACAAACTCAATTTTCATTAAAACTTTATTGAAGCTAAATGAAGGCATGATCCAGTTAATGTTTGCCATTTTCAAAATTGCTTCAACAATTAACTTAAAATTTGAGTTTAATATTGAACTTCAGTTTAACCAATTGCAGTCAAAGTGTTGAAGAGCTGCGCCAAAACTTGAAGCCAACAACGAACAGACTGCAGTGCAAACAGCCGTACCCTTTGAATGGCTGTGAGTGGTCCTTGGAACAGCTGCATCACGACGTAATGCTACCATTACATTGAGGGTACGTTAAAAAAGCCGCACCCGTTTGTGCAGCTGTCAGTGGTTTTTGAACAACTGCACCACTACGCAATGCCATCATTGCGCTAAGGACAGGTGAAACAGCGGTACACACTTGCGCAGCTGTTAGCAGTCAAACAGCTGCACCACAACGCAGTGCCATCATTGCGCTAAGGGCAGGTCAAACAGCCGTACACACTTGTGCAGTTGCTGGCAGTCAAACAGCTGCACCACAACGCAATGCCATCATTACATAAAGGGTACGTTAAAAAATCCGCACCCGTTTGTGCAGCTGTTAGCAGTCAAACAGCTGCACCACAACGCAATGCCATCATTGCTCTAAGGGCAGGTTAAGAAGCCGCACCCGTTTGTGCAGCTGTTAGCAGTCAAGCAGCTGCACCACAACGCAATGCCATCATTACGCTAAGGGCAGGTTAAGAAGCCGCACCCGTTTGTGCAGCTGTTAGCAGTCAAACAGCTGCACCACAACGCAATGCTACCATTGCGCTAAGGACAGGTTACGAAGCCGCACCCGTTTGCAAAGGAGTTTGACTGCAAAATCCCCCGCATATCACTGCGTTAGTCCACGAGACCCTCGATCATTGTCATGAAGCTAAAGAGGAAACATCTCCTGCAAACTATCAGCGCTAAATAAAGATGAGGAAAACAGAGCCGCTCGTCAATCTAAAGCTGTTTATCTCCCGTTGACTCGACACGGCGATGTATGAGGTTGCCTGTAGGTAGGGGCGTGCGGCGAGCTTCCTTTAGAAATTGTCGAACCCGAGCAACCTGTCTCACATCGTAACCCTATAACGTCCAAACATTTTGGCGCTTCAACGAAATATTACGGTAATTTCCCTTAAATTATCGCACATTAAACCCACTTAACGTGAACTTTTCATCGAAACATTTGGAATATAAAATATTAGTGATTTCCCAATTTGCTTCACAAAGGACGTTGATCGATAGAGGGCTAACGCCATTTGCCGTACCATGTCTTAGTAACAAGACAGCTGATAAGTACCTATGTTCATGATGATATGCATCATCAGGTACATGTGTAACTGATGCATGTAGCGGTATCATGGGCCATTAGTGTAGCGAGTCGAATAGAAGAACTTCCAGTTTTTTCTAGGGTAATTATCAACCGGTTATTCATTGTATTCTCATATCAGACCTCACAGTATAGCTGCGATGATCGCAGGTTTCAGATACTGGTGCATCTTAACACTAACGTCTAAAAGGACCATACGATCCTGTTTAAAATAGCTTCAATACATTGCATTTCTCGGCAACTTTGTTCCCTAACGTGTTCTCAAAGTTCACTGTCGAGTGGCAGTTCCTTGCTCATTGTGATGCCGGGGACAACCTGATGCCAGTGCCAGCCTAATGACGGTGGTTGTGACACAGGCAATTTGAGTACAAAAATACTGCAGGTACAAGGTTTACACGTTCACTACGGTTTCTACTTTGGAGGTTTTCCCTGAGAGACATGTGCAATAATCCCGCCATTTCATCAGCTGGGCGCGTGCCACAGTCATGCTTCTTTACTGAATAAAGCTTAATTATAACTTCGTTTTCAAATAGATCAACCCTTCGTTAATATGAACACAAAGGAAATATATTATTTGATCAAATCTAAAGGTGTTAAATTAATTTTTAGGACTAAAATAAAAAATATGCAGCAGTACACATGTTCCACTACGTCTATTAGAAATACACTTCGTGTTACATATTTGTACCAATAAGTAGTGAACCTGTTAAGCAGCGTGGTGGCGACAGAACATATGCATGTACGTGCCAAAAAATTATGAACGTGTTAAGCAGCACGGACCTACCTATACACAGAACACCATACCACCCGGCAACCAAAACATCTGCGCGGCCCAATGCAATGAACAACGCACCACAACACCGCGGCGTGCACTTAATGGCACAGTACAGCGCACCACCGGACAGGTAATTCCCCCACCGAGAGATAGTATCTGGACCGTCACATTCACAGCCCGAGGGATTGCTACAACTGAGAAAGCAGTGTCTCTTCGAAGGCGATCTTACTCGAATTCGTCCCAGGGACGGCGATGTAGAGAAGGGCTTATGAAAAAATTACTGGAGACATGCGTGTTGGCGTCTGACAGCGCGCACTGGCTCTGTTTTTAGAACTGACAGCGCGTATTGGCTACGTTTTTAGAACTGACAGCGCATATTGGCTACGTTTTTAGAACTGACAGCGTGTATTGGCTACGTTTTTAGAACTGACAGCGTGTATTGGCTACGTTTTTAGAACTGACAGCGCATATTGGCTACGTTTTTAGAACTGACAGCGTGTATTGGCTACGTTTTTAGAACTGACAGCGCATATTGGCTACGTTTTTAGAACTGATAAATTTATATTCAAGTAGATAAGCATGTGTGTGAAATTGTATCGTAGAAACTCGACACGCAGCCAAATACCGAACTTAGAAACATGTCAGGAGAAGATGGGTTGAAATGGGTAATCCGTGTATTTGAAATCTGTACTCGACCTGCCGCCAACTCCCATGCCAAAAAAAAGTTGTCAGCCAGCAGTAGTTCCCCACGCATTTCAAGTGCTTGACAAGGCACCATGCAGTTGCTACGTCCAGAAGCTCGCAAAAAGCCCTTCTTGGTATGGCCCTCTAGCCCGCAGTCCTGTTTGGTATATATCTCAAACCGTATGATTCTTGGTAAACATCCCACTCCTGCTTGGTATACACCTCTAACCGTGTACGCCTACTTGGTATACACCTCTAACCGCGCCCTCATGCATGGTAGAGAACTCTAACCGCGTACTCCAGTTAGGCATACACCTTTAACCATGCACTCCTCCTCGGTATACACCTCTAACCGAGCACTCAAGTTTGGCATCCACAGCACGTAAAACGAACACCTCGGTAGAACACAGCGGCACCTCGCAACACATCCACAGACCGCAATCGTCGTCGCGGACAAGGTGTGCGCTGGTCGTGCAATGCAGAAAAAATTGGGCGTCGTCCGAACTTCGAAGGCAAGGAAGCGTGCGAGTACAAGGGGGCGCGCAGAAGCACGGCAGCCTTCACGGAACGCATGTACTATTGGTTCCTCCAGTCACACAAAAACTGGTTACTGGCATTCTCAAGGAAGGTCACGTGACAGAAGGCAAAAATTCCCTTCAAAGGAAACCACGTAGGTTTTTCTAGCTATGGCCGGAACCATGCACGTACGCTTGATTTTAGGTATCAGGTTTGATAGGTTTCTTGTGCAACTCTTCTCGACTGTCCTGAAAATGTCTTGGTTGGGGAAATCGCTAAGCGACACGATATGATTTAGGCGACCTTAAGGCAGGGAATGATTATTTCAGCGCATTTTCGGGAATTAGTTGTGACACGTAAGAAGATAACTAGTGAGTTACATATAAGATGTAGAAGTTTGTAAATTTTTAACGAAGTACTTGGACCACTCGGATTCAAACCGAAGTCATCAAACTGATGTAATAACAAAGCTCACTTTCTTCCCATCTCGCTCGCATGGTATGGCAGTGAGTGATTCAACCAAATTCGGGAGACTCTGAAGAGTGTAATTTGTTATAAAGTTATAATCTCGCACCAGGACACACGTCATTGGCGAGCGATGGGAGGTTTATCCACTTATGTAGGAGGCGCCCGTTGGATCACAATTAGGGCCATTAGCACTAGGGCAGTTTATTCAAACTTAGGAACTAGAGTGGCTACACATTGATGTAGAGAATATGATGCTCATTATAACCTATTTATTCCCTGATTGAAGCGCAATACTGAAATCTAAGCTTCTTCGCCCAGACACACGTCGTCCGCTAATTTAGAGATAGCTGCATCCGAACTTAAAATGTGAATAGATGAAACGGTAAGTTGAGAAAGGGGTTTATGAAACAAGCATCAAGTGGCATAAAAATTGGATCCAATAGTTAGCATGTACGGTGAGCGCTGGAAAGACAGGAAGCGAATGCAGTGGGAGAAATTGCAGGACTTTCCATTGCCGTTTCTCTTTTGGATCGAACAAAATCACGGCTTTTGATTAAGCCCACTCTGTCCAACTCGATTTCGTAACCATTCTTCCTCGGACAACGCTTGGAGAAAATCCAGTCAAAAACTAAATCAACGTTTGAACTAAAACTAAATCAACTAAGTCAAAAACCAAATGACCGTAGTTTAAACAATGTAACGAAAAATACTTTCTTTGGTACCCCTTCCCTCTTCACCAAACATGTCCCGTAAGTCGCGAGATGGCAAGTCAACACGACACTTTTCACCAGAGTAGTACTTCGTTCACTGCGACCAGAAATACGACTCCAGAAACACTGGCTCACTTTCCCGCCCATTACCAACGCAATTAGTTCGGCCACATGCGGAGTTATCTCAGCGTGCACACGCATGCTTAATGACACAGGTTTCAACGGAGGCCTTGAAGATGGCAGCATGTCATGAGGGTGCAGGTGCGGCGCGATGTGGACTGCAAGTTTGTTCAGCTGAGCGTACAAGAGCCGGTAAAGGTTTTTATTAGGAGACTCGGTCAGCGCCATAAGAACCGAGTGGCCCGAAAGAACTTCAGAGAGCTGGTCAGGTGGCGCCATTTCCTAAAGAACTTCATCAGAGAGCTGCTTAGATGATGCCATGAAGAATTGAGAGGTCTGAAGAACTTCTTCAATACTGATGACATAAAAAACTGAGAAGCCTAAAGAACTTATTTTACGAGCTGCTCAGATGATGCCTAAGAACTGAGGAGCCTAAAGAACTTCTTTTACGAGCTGCTCAGCTGATGCCATAAAGAACTTCTTCATGGCTGAATTTAACCTTAGATCATCTGTTAGTTTGGGTCTCCCTAATTACAACAAAGTTGTTCCAAGAGAGTGAGGAGGAAGGCATCATTAAGTATGGAATTAAGGAAACGGGAAATTGGTGTATAAGGTAGAACAGCAAGCAAAGAAACAGCAAAATAAGATAAAAATAATGAAACATAAAAGTTGAGAAAGTAATAGGTGCTGAAAAAAGGACAACAGTGAACCGAAGAAAAAAGACATAAACAAAACCTGTTCAATTTGAACAAAAGAGGATGTCCAACCAAACTCTCAGTTCGGAGCTTCACATTTTCCCCTCGGGAGATCTAACTCCCATAGATACAATAGTTATCTCTCTCTCTGAGGGGTGAGGTCACCAGATATGCTCTCGCAAAACTCTAGGGCACACCACACTGAGCACACGTGTGCCTTTTTCAGATCAAAAATCGTGGGTGTAATTTCTATTATTTCATCCATCATTAACGATTGCAGTGTCATGTTAACATTGTCTCATAGCTGTTTCACGCCTCAAAGTTAAAGCGGAAGATTTTGCTTCAAAACTCAAAATGGCAAACCACGGGCATGAAAATACTGCTAGTTCTTACAATCATTATCATCGCAAATGATATCAGAAATTCAGAACACAAAGCTAATCATGAATGTTAACAGGATCACGAAGGGACAATTACAATTATAATCTTCGTAAATGATATGAGAACACAATTGTAATCCCCATGAATCGAGCACGAAGGGACTGTTAATTACATATATAATTTTCGTAAATGATATGAGAACACAAAGCTCCTCTCCATGAATGTCATCAGGACCACGAAGGGACTATTAATCACAATTATCTTCGCAAATGATACGAGAACACAAAGCTCCTCTCCATGAATGTTATCACGGCGACGTTATCAGGCTGACCAGGAAGACGTAACCTGGCTGCACTCGAGCAAGGAGCCCCGCACAATTTAGCGTGAGAACGAGACAAGATGCTCAGTGACCAGTCGAGTGGACCAACCTCAAGTGAAGTGGATCCTCCTCGAGTTGCACCACCTAGTACTTCCGTGTTCCTAGTTGGTACAACTTGCATCCAAGTTGGTACTTTATCTAAGCCGCTACAACTTGCATCCAAGTTGGTACTTCATCTAAGCCGCTACAACTTGCATCCAAGTTGGTACTTCACCTAAGCCGCTACAACTTGCATCCAAGTTGGTACTTCACCTAAGCCGCTACAACTTGCATCCAAGTTGGTACTTCATCTAAGCCGCTACAACTTGCATCCAAGTTGGTACTTCATCTAAGCCGCTACAACTTGCATCCAAGTTGGTACAACTTGGATGCAAGTTTGTACTTCATTCAAGTTAGCACAACTTGGACAAAGTATCAACTCGTACCAAATTAGAAGTACCAGAAAATTTTGGTACTCGTAGCTTGAATCACGCATTGCATTAAACACACATGTAGTATATGGTACAATAGTTAATTGCTGTCACCGTTTCAACCCAGTCTAACTTTTTGCCGCCTGCATGCATGTTTTTCGCCGCCCAAGTAATTAAATCTCTTGGGCGGCAAAAAACATGGAAGCTTTCGCAAAAAGTTAGACTGGGAAGTTCGTGTGTGTGAACTCAAAGAGCACAGAATGAGCAGAAGAGAGTAGAGCTGTGTCGTTAATGTCCCTTGATACACATTTAAATCTTTCCCGACGCAAAAATCGTAGATCAATCCTACACGTACAAAAACCAAGACGGCAAACAGAAAACCAACCGAGGCATGGAAGCATCATAAGGAAGGGGGAAGTCATAAAGCACTGCTAATTAAATTTGCTATAATAAGGGCTCATTGAAAGGAACAGAAGACCATAAAGGAGCTCAAATTAGAGGCTTGATGCGCTCCAGCACACGCTCATTGGCAGCCGCCTGAGCGTTCAGACGAGAAGGACTTCCTCCAGCGCGGTGCGACCTCGGCAGCTCCTGGTGCTGGCAGGGGGGAGGTAGGTGCAAGCACCAGCAATACCACGCGTTAATAACCCTCTGCAGTAGAGTACGAGACTAATGTATGCATTTTGTAGAGTTATGCAGAGTAGCAGTAGCAGTGCAATACAACACGAGATTAATGTATATGTTTTGTAGAGCCATGCAGAGCACTAGCAGCAGTAGCAGTGCAGTACAGCACGAGATTAATGGAAATATTGTGCAAAGCAGCAATGCACGTGATCAATGGAAATATTTTTATACATCATCTAAGGTCCTTACTTTTACGATATTTTAAAAACCAATGATGTATCACCTTTCTGTACCATCTTCATTAGAAATAAACTGTTTATCTTTTTTTCTTTTGTACAGCCATGCAGAGTAGTAGCAGCAGCAGCAGCAGCAGCAGTGCAATAGAGCACGAGATCAATGTAGATATTTTGCAGAGCCATGGAGAGTAGCAGTAGTAGAAGCACATTGTTCTTTACTTAAAGTTTGAGGCTTCTCAACTACAACACAGGTGGTCCAATAGGAGGAAGGAGAAAGGTAATCTTTAATTTGGAATAAAGGTAACGTGGTATCTACGCACAAGGTGGGTATCCACATCCAGAGCATAGAAAGAGTAAGTTGAGAAGGAAGTTTATGAAACGTAAAAGTTGAACAAGAAAGTAATAGGTGCTGAAATATGAAAACAGAAGTGAACTCTGAAAAGTGGTCCACAACAGAACGAGAAACCTTTTCTATTTCAACAAACCCCAATCTCAGCTCGTGACCTCATATGTTTCCTGGGGTGAGGTAATTCCTATTGATACAATAGTGGCAACCCTAAGAGTGATTCAACTTCACAACGCATCACCCCTAACGAAGCAGAAATACAGTGCCTCGCGACTTCAAGGTAAAGCGATATTTGAAGGACGGCAGGCGAATATATAAGCACAAGCCGACAGTACGTAAATGTTCGCACTACCATTGCGAAGATAAACGGTGAACGAGAGATCAATGTACTGTACACAATGAGGTGGGCGAGCTTGGCTACAAAGTGACAACTGCGAAATGACAAATGTACGGAGTACCATAGCACAAGCCGATAGTATGTAAATGTACGCAGTACCTCGTATATATGAGCGATGAACATGAGATCATCACATCGTAGACGACGAGGTAGGCGAGCACGGCTGCAAAGCAACGACTTCGGAATGACGTAGGCTATGAAGTGAAGACTGCAAAATGACTTAAAAGCACGCAGTACCACATCGAAGATAAGCGATGAATACAAGATCATCACATCGTAGACGACGAGGTAGGCGACCACGGCTGCAAAGCAACGACCGCGAAGGCGCCGCAGCAGCAGTTTTTGCGTCGCAAAACAGAACCTGGTCGTCAAGAAGCTCGATTGCCTTGGTAGTCTGCAGCGTACTTCACGTATACCGCTTTTTGCTGACGGTGTCTAGCGGTTGTGAACCGGCGAGTCCACTGATGTCATCGTTCCCTGCGTGAGCTCCAGTTGCGGACCGTTCCAAACCAGAGGTTGCTGAGGTCAGAGGCAGTTCTCTACGGATCGAGGGTCGTTGTGGTCTACTGTGCGTGTTGCAACGGTTCCTAACCTCTCACCTCTGGTCACCAGGTCGTCCCTAAGTCTTTATAAGTTTGAAAACAAGGGCATTTTTTATTATACGAGCGTTGAACTCTCGTGAAACAAGCGATCAAAAAAATGCTGTCTTAGTTCAATTTCTGTTAAATTTTTAAACTCCATCCATCCAATTAGAAGACGGAGTACCAAACCAACGCTAGGTAACGAAAATTTCAAGTTAGTGGCACTCGGTGGGTTCTTAAGTCAAAACATGCCGTTCTTACGTCTAAAATCACGGGAAGTATACTCGAAACATTTCCACCACACGTATGCCACTCGGGGGATATTAAGATATGATCGCCTCCTTTGCGATCGCAGGGTACGTCCATTAGAAGAAACATGAAGTCCTTGCGATAGCAGATTAGATTATAGGTTAGTTTAAGCCTCCCTAACTCTATAAAAAAGAGCGCATCGAATAGAGGAAGAAGGAAGGCACCATTTAGTACGGATATTAGGGAATGCAGAAGGGGCATAGAAACAGAAAGTTGAGAAAGAAGTTCATGAAACAAGATAAAAGTTGAAGAAGAAAGTAGTAGGTGCTGACAAACAGGACAGCAGTGAACCGAAAAAGGTGGTCCTTAACATGGCAAAAAATTATTTTATTTCAATAAAATAAGGCCTACTTAACTTTTAGCTCGGGCCCTCACACATTTTCCCCCTGGGAGTGCTAATTCCAATAGATAAAATAGTTGTATCCCCCTTAGGGGCCTCACGATAACAAGCATGGGGAGTAAAATATAAACATTTCTACTCTTTGTGCGCACTCGAGCCAAATGAAAATATGATCCATCCCCAGCGAGAGCTCAGGAAGCCCTCGTTAGAGACACAGAAGAACCGCGTCATTCAGCTCACTCTGCAGGCTGCCCAGCAATGATTCCTATTGTTTATATTGATTATAAGTTAGATTTAGCCTTTCTTACCACAACGAAGATGTTCTTATCTTAGCAAACATGGTATGAGGAAAATTTCTCAACTTGACTTTCGAAAAATTCGGCAGCTTTAAGAACTAGGGACATGAAGACAAGAAAAGAACGTGTCTGCCGAGCAGAGTAGGCTGTGCAGCATGACGGTGTTAAGCTGGAGACAAGATTAGCGTAGAGCGATATTTCAGTAGTAGAGTGGTTGAGGTGGGTGCAGCAGAGTAATACTAGAGATGCAAAATACGTGAGCGAGCGAACGTCACTAGAGAATTCTCTCCAGCCCAAAAGGGGAGGCAGTGTTTTTAAAAGTATACATCTTGTATAAAAAAAGAGGCTTTGCAGTTCTTCCCCTTTCAAAGTTCGGATATCTGAACTGCAAGAGTTATACATTCCTCCAGTGTGAATTTCGTGGATAAATCGTGAATACGATGCACCAAGGAAAGCAATTGAAAAATAAACCAACTGAGTGAAGCGCTGTCTATGAACTGTTATATTTTCTGTCATCCGGACAATAGTCAGTAAACTGTCACCAGGACGACAAACACACTGCCAATAAACGTTCACATTTACAGTCACCAGGACGACACATTCAACAGAGCCCTACATTCCACACACACAAATACGCTAACGAAGTTCTACAATACAAGAAGTAGCCAGACACAGGATGAAGAAATGATTACTACAGGCCACAACTATTGTCACATCTTCATCCTCCCGCCACGCCACAAGCATTACTACACTTTCATAGCTCCACCTCTCTGCAACACTGAGTCACATTGTTGGCACATTGAAGTCTAGTGCAATTTGAATGAAGTAAAAGCGGGACACGTATGAAGTGATGTGTAGCCTTGGCCCTTATGGGCCGGCGAGAGGCTGAATGAAAGGCATCGCAAGCGGCCCAACACATTCGGCGTCATTTAAGACACCATTTCTAACCGAGTTCACTGCATCCTTGCACATATTCTTCAAGTTATCAACACATCAACTTTCGCCTTACAAACAACAAATGAACTTGTGCTGCACCAGACTATCTTTGCGGGTCAAGGACTCAGTAACGAATGGGACGTTGGGCGCTTGGAAACAGCGTTGTATTCTCAAGCAGGAACGCACATTTTTTTTACGGCACTACACTGTAACTACGACGACATTCATACTCTCAGTAAACTGTCATCTTTATAGTGAGTACGACAACGCTCACACTGTCAGTAAACTGCCATCTTTACAGTTAGTACGACAACACTCACTGTCAGTAAACTGTCATCTTGACAGTCACCAGGACGACACATACAATGGCACTGTTCGAGTACATTACAGACAAATACACTAACGAAGTTTCACACAAATGCAAAACTTCCGACACACATGCGCACGTTTTTTGCGGCACCAGAAGCACACGAGCATCTTTCAAGGCGAGAGCAATAACGAGAAGACCGACGTGTAATCTCGCCTTAAATGAACACGAGCAAGAGAGCTGTAAATGGTCCCCAGTCAGCGGCAACGCAAGGAAACGCGACTCGGGCAGAAGAGAGGCAAAAACTAATGGTGTGCTGCATTTGAGGAGGTGTGCGTTCCTGAACTCGAAAATAACGTTGTGTGGGATTCTAACGCACGAAGAAGCGGTTGTAATGTGCAACGTATCATTTACTAGAACAAACCAACAACAGTGGTAAATATTAAAATCCACAAGATATTTCTAAAGCTACAGAAATTTACCTTTTCTTAAAAGCGAATAAACATAAAATAATATTTGCTCATTAACACAAAAAATGCCATATTTAACCATTTAAGAGATAAAATGTCATACTAGACAGTTTACCTAAAAAATAATATCAATTTCATCATCACCGCAACGAAAAATGACTGACAAAAACATACTTTGACCGGAACAAATGTCACCCTAGGACAAACGTCAGCCCATGACAATCCCCCCGCTTCCCCCCGCATATAAATTCCCCCCCCCCCCCATCCTCTCCCGCAATAGGGGGGCCGACCCCCGGACGCATCAGTACCGTAGAGGGTCGTGTGGGGCCAGGGCAGCGCTTCCTTCCTCCAGCGAAGCGGGCAGATTCCAGGCTTCGTAGGTGTCCGGGAATGACTTGGGAATCGGCGCCTCCGGTTTTAAATCCTTCCTTACGTCATATTTTGAGTACCTATTGTGTTAAGTTTGTGCGTGGGAAACAATAGCAAAAGGACTCGGTGATTATCATGGCGATAATTATGATAATAGCCACGGAAATAGCTATGTTAATGACAGCGTTTTAGTTACCACATATTATGGCCATTTCTGCTATAATTGGAAGCTCAAAAAACAGTATCATGTCATGCAGGAGGGAGTTATGAGCCCTGAAATTCCTTGCACAATTTCCATTTTATACTGACAGCATCGCAACCGTGGAATGACAGCAGCACCTCAAGAGATAGAACTACAGAATAGAACTAAGTCAAACGACCATTGATAACCTGTTTTGAATATCGGTCCATAAGTGTTTAAACTATTGAAACAACTATAGATGTGAGCACATTCTAACTCGATTAGTGCTGAAAAACAGAACAGCAGGAAACCAAAAAATATACTAGAAATAATATTTCAAAATATTTTTCTACAAAAAAAGGCCTACTTAACTCTCAGCTCGGGCCCTCACATTTTCTCCCTAGGAGTGCAAATTCCCGTAGATACAATAGTTGTGTCCCCCTTAGGGGAGGGACATAGTTACTCGATTGCTGACAAAAATCACTTCGTACATTGAACGCGGAGTTCTCCATAACAAAGACACGGGTGCGCAAAAAGCCGATGTCGGAGTGGTAGCAACTCCCTGAGGCCCGCACCGCGTTGTTCTCATGCATTCAGAGTTCAAGTTTAGCACACGAACGCTAATTCTAAAAAACAACCGTTGTAACCGTAACACTTTGGCTGTGATGGGTTAAACTTTAACATTTAACTCAAATTTAAAGCCAATTGTAGTAAGTAATTTTGAAAATAGCAAACATTAACTGGAACGTGCCTTTATTTAGCTTTGATTAAGTATTCGAGTTTGAGACAATAGGTTGGTGAGCATCATTATGAAAATTCCCTCCGTGCACACCGGCGGCTCACATAGTGATCAAAGTGTTAAGCTGTTGAAAGCCGTTACCTCTGTACAGCTCAAAAGGATCATGCGGTTCTCTTCACGAAAATGGTCATAATATTTTGGGCTTTTACACGAATTGGTACCGTGATGTGTTATATGGAGACCGCTAAAGAGTGGCAGTTTTTCTTCATTGTGATGGTGACAACCTGATGTAAGTGCCAGTCTAACAACGGTGCTTGTGATAACGGGAATGTAAACAAATACTTAGTCGATAAAGGATAAATGACAAAGCTGCGTCCGGCTGTTAGAGGTTCGCCAGATAATAAATGCATTTGCTCACAAGCTGAACTCGACATTGTTATAGTGTACACGATACATAGATAGCAGGAGTTGGCTAGCAGTTGAGAAATTGCGTGCAATGGTTGTACTGGTACCTACACGAAAGCGACTGATTCACAATACACATCCAATGTCTCCTATATAATAGATATAAGAGGCATTAACCTTTACCCCCATCACAATCGGTGTAAAAGACATTAACCTTCACCCCATATACAAGAGGTGTGAGAGGCATTAACCTTTATTTCCTGCATAGCAGGTACAAGGAGGCATAAGCACGCCACACTGGCGGCAGTGCAGCGGTCACTGAGTGACATATGCCTGGTCTTGGTGACTTCTACGGCGACTTGATGGTCACCATCAACAGCGACTTGACAGTGACCATCAAAGGACTTGATGGTGACCTCAACGGTGCAGAGAGAGGTATCCTCGTCCCACCACACCGGCTCGCTAAGCCTGGTCTCAAGGCTCGCACAACCCTGCGTCACCGCCTTCCTCTTCTGCGTGACAGCAGCTGACCAGCACCACCACGCAGCCAGGGCACCGCAGCGGCACACACACAGCACCGTGACGAAGCACAATCAGTAAGAGTCACACGCACTCCCGGGAAGATGGTCCGCCACCCAGCCTTGGGCCATCGCTTTTGCCCATTACGCCTGACCTACCTAAAGTCAAGACGCGCATACGTACACTTCAAGACGCCTAAATACGACGTACAGATTATTTCTGGCACCAGGACATGCACTCGGCGTACAGATTATTTCTGGCACCAGGACACCTACGTGCACTTGACGTAAAGATTTTTCTGGTACTAAGACACATACATGCACTTGACGTCGAGATTTTTTGGTACTAAGGCACATACATGCACTTGACGTCGAGATTTTTTTGGTATTAAGACATGCACTTGACGTAGAGATTTTTTTGGTACTAAGACACATACATGCACTTGACGTAAAGATTTTTTGGTACTAAGGCACATACATGCACTTGACGTCGAGATTTTTTTGGTACTAAGACATGCACTTGACGTAGAGATTTTTTTGGTACTAAGACACATACGTGCATTCGACGTGCAGTTTTTCTGGTACCATGACAGATACATACGTTTGACGTACATATCCTTTCTATTACTAGGACACCAATATAAATTCTATGTACAGATTATTTCCGGTACTAGGACATCTACAGTATATGTATTCGACGTACAGATTCTTCCCAGTACCAGGACGCCTACATAGGTTCTACGTACAGATTCTTCCCGGAACAGATACACATATGTATGGTTAGTACCTACGCGTACCACAAATAATTGCAGGTGTGTGTCCGCGTACCCCATTTCGTGACTGAAGAAATGGTGGGTCATACAGGTACAGATTTCACGAGGTACATCCTCGTACATTACGTACATGCGACGTTCCACACAAAATAACTAGGGCAAATACAAGGGTACATAACGAGGCAACCGTGGGTTTGCACAAGCACCACTTATAATAACACGCACAAAAAAAGCTCGTTTGTGCGTAGAAGGACATGAAAGTCTGCACCACAAGAACAGACTCTCGGCGCCAGGTCACATACAAGAGATGCATCATGAATGCACTACGAGGGCGGCGAGAGTGCGCCGCAAATGCTAACAAGGTAGAGGACTAAGGCAAGTACAGTGGAAACGAGTTAGATTAGATGTTAGTTTAAAGCATCCCTAACAGCAACAAAGGTGTTCCAACGAGAGGATGGCACCATTTAGGATGGAGATGAGGGAACGCGGAATCTATGCACAAAGTGCATAGAAGTATTAAGTTGAAGAATAAGTTCATAAAACAAGATCGAAGTTGAAGAGGAAAGTAGTAGGTGCTCAAAAACAGACCAGCAGTGAACCGAAAAAAAGATGGTCCTTAACATAACAAAAAGAAGGCCTGCCTAACCCTGAGCTATGCGCCCTCACACTTACCCCCTGGGATATAAAATTCGAATAAAATCCGAAAAGCACGAAAATAACCTCCCTTCTACATGTAATTTAGAGCAACTGATATTTGTAGTTTGTGTGCGTACACACTTGGGTGCGTTGACTAGAACAGAGTGAAAAATGTGCTTCTAAATTAAGTTCACGACCCATACTTGTAGTTGTTGTACATGGGTCACGTTTGTGGTTGCTGGAGCAGCGTACACACTTGCGTGCGTCGATTGGACCAGAGTGTGCCGCAGTGCTAGCTTTCTAATTGACTTACGATAACCCACGGCCAACACAAAACTTTTCCTTGTTCGGGTTACCTGAACGAAAGACGACATGTATACATATAACTCAGCACAAAACACGAAGTAGTGCAGTAAGAACAAACTCACACGGTCTAGGGGGCCAAATTCAAGCAAGCATTGAATTGCACTGGATTCTAAAGAAATAATTACCCTATAAGTGACAATTACTTTCTGGTACAGTAAATTTGCCGGTTAACCAAGAAAATTACAATGCATCTCGATAGAAAACAATTTTGCGCTATCACTCGCCCGAGTCGCAGCGATCCGACATCGTTCAAAATCTTCAAGCCAATCAAAGGGTCACCAAAATCAAACATCGACGATCAAAGAACAGCAGCGATGCTCTTTGCTGAGCACCGAAGACTGCAGTGAGGTAAGTAACTGGTACCAGAACACATCACTGGACGTATACGCCACAAAACGAGACCAAAACTACTGAAATAATAACCCGCATCTGGAGTATTGAAAGGACAAGTGCATTTATATGCACTAGACTTATAAACATGGAAAAATGAAGGACGTCTGAGTTCAACCTACATAGGCCGAGTTAGAGAAACTTAAAGAATTTAGAATTTTCATTCTAAAAGTTGTTTGGGAACTACATAGCTAAGCTGGTTTACCAACTCATCCAGATGATGATAATAATGAGAGGAAACTGTATTTTTATGCCTCAGAAATGAAGTAATGGAGGACAGAAACTCATTTAGAATTAGAAGTTTCACTCAAAAACTTGTTTGGAACTACATAGCAAAGCTGGTCTACCAACTTGTATAGAGGATAATAAGAGGAAACTGCTTTTTATGCGCCAGAAAAGGAGTAGACACACGAGCGTGGCGAAAAGGGGAAACTGCCTTTTTATGCGCCAGAAAAGGAGTAGCTACACGGGCGTGGCGAAAAGGGGAAACTGCCTTTTTATGCGCCAGAAAAGGAGTAGCTACACGGGCGTGGCTAAAAGGGTAAACTGCATTTTTATGCGCCAGAAAAGGAGTAGATACGTGGGCGTGGCGAAAAGGGTAAACTGCCTTTTTAAGCGCCAGAAATGGTGTACGGGCGTGGCGAAAAGGGGAAACTGCATTTTTATGCGCCAGAAATGGAGTCGGCGCACGACAAGCGCAACACAGGCACAGGATGCCGGCACAAGGCGCGGTGTGGAGCAGCTGCGCACACAGCCGCAGCAGCTGCGGCCGAGCCTCCAAGTACGGAGGTTAGCACTTAACCTCTCGCAAATCACGAGTACACAGCCCAATGTTGCTTTACAGTTGAATTGATATGAAAACTTGACCTTCAAAAAGCAGCTACAACCAGTATTTACTCCAGTATTTACTCGTCGATTCTGAGCCTCATTTGAAGGAATGTCCTGCTATAAAGCACGATAAATGATTCACATTTGAAAATCTGGAAGAAAAGTTGTGCATGTACAAGTTCTGATTCACGACCAGTATGGACCTAGAGTTAAGTGGTTCAGCCTCGCACGACGAGGACTGCGTGGGACATTAAATCACCCGCCACAGGTGTGCCTCAGGTGGTAGTGTGCTGTACAACCCCACCTTCTCACCTGCACAACCCCGTCTCCACAACCCTACCTCCACAACCCAGACTGTCCCTGACTACAAGTGCATTGTAGTACAGAGAACCTTCAAGTTCCATCCGTATGTCACATACGCCTTTGGGCTTTCATTCAACAACGCTTAACGCGAAGTTTCCATATGCTAAGTGCTCGAATTTTATTCGGGAAAAGTTCAAACTAGTAAATTTTGGCAAGAGAAACAGCACGCAGCGTAGCCAAGTTGACAAAAAAAAACTTTCGTCGCTAGCAGTGCCATTGCAAGACGTAGAACGTTTGAAAATCCGACCCCATATACACGACTCAATCTACATAAGAAGTGTCAGTTTGTTTTATTTCCGGTTCAACCACGCCGGACAAGACGCCGCCTGTTTTGATTATCATGGAATCTGCGAGTAATCTAGACACGCAAATGGACTCGGCGCTTTAACCGACATTACTTGGGGCTTTAATTCGATCAGACTCGGTGCTTTAACCCCAGCATCTCATGTAACAAAGAGACACGTTTGCTGGTACGTAGTGTGGGAGGAAAGTCCGATTTGATTAGTTGCATTGATCAGCAACAGAAGTTATCATCTCATGGTATCTAAGGCAAGAAAATATTCTGAAACGTAAGAAAGAAAGAAAAGAAAAGAAAAGAAAAAACATTTATTTCCAATAAAGTACAAACATGAAACGTCGATACATTGGATTTTAAAACACCTTAACCTAACGGCATCCNGGTGAGTGCTTGTTCTTGTCATGTGCGGGTGAGTGCTTGTTCTTGTGTCATGTGCGGGTGAGTGCTTGTTCTTGTGTCATGTGCGGGTGAGTGCTTGTTCTTGTGCAGGTGAGTGCTTGTTCTTGTGTCATGTGCAGGTGAGCGCTTATTCTGGTATGTTGCGACTCACATCGCGCTTAACTTGCAGTCTCTGCCAAGCAGTATAATTTTCTGATATGCAGCTCGTAGCTGCGTTCTATCACTCATTGGCCGACACAAACTGCTCCCATTTGTCGTTTGACTGAATTAGAAAATTATGATTATTGAAATGTGAATTTTTTTAATTATTCGATGTTTGACTGAATCAAAAGCGTACGATTATTGAGATGTAAATTTTTTGGAATGAATTGTCGTTTGTCAAAAACATAGGAATGTTGAATGTGTTCCAACAATTTGACTTGCTGTTTCATTCTGTCGAATAGCGAGTCGATTCAATAGAAGCCTTTAATCTATCCCACGATTCCGGCAAACATTTGCTCAAGCCTGCAGTACTTTACATTCTTTTTCATTGACATGTCTAAGAATGAAATATTTGCTCAAGAAGTTATTTAATTTCTTATTTATTGACTTCTGTAAGAATGATGCATTTACTCAAGCAGTACTTGACTATGTATTTTTTGACTTTTTAAAGAAATGATGATGCATTTACTCAAGTAGTTATTTTATTTCTTTTTCATTGACTTCTCTAAGAAAGAATGATGCATTTACTCAAGTAGCTATTTTTTTTCATTGACTTTTGTAAGAATGATGCATTTTCCTGTGTGCCCCCAGAGACTCGGGTCACTTCAGCGCAGCGTGGCAGGCGCGCCTCAAGGTTGACTGTGGCGACAACTGGCGACTCAAGGTCTGTCAACTGCTCTGTTTTGTAGCCCTAACTCAACTTTGTTCTGCACTCTGTTTTGTGTCCCTTCCTTCGTCCCCGTGATTCAGGGTTTTGAGTCCCTTAGTGTTTTGTTCTTTCAGTGTTTTGTTCTTTCAGTATTTTGGATCCGTCAGTGGTTTATTTTTTCAGTATTTTGTGTCCCTCAGTGTTCTGTTCTTTCAGTGTTTTGTGTCCCTCAGTGTTTTGTTCTTCGCTTTTTTGCGCTATTTCTTTTGTATTCTTCGGACCATACTCTTTAATTTATTTGAAGCATTTGACTGTAAATGTTGCTCTCTCTGTTTTGTTACATTCTTGCTGGCGCGGAGCTGTGGGGGGGGCACGCCTGCCTTTCGTCAGCTTATATGTTCTCCGTGAAGTCCACAACTCGGAATGTTAACACTTTGCGTAGGCTGTGGCGTTCATCGGTAATTTGGAGGGCTCGCGATCTCTTTACTGATGTATCATCTTATGAAGTCCGATATGCTAATGTTCTTTTTTGTTTTAAACTGCCACTGTGAAAATTGAATTCAGGGCAAAGTGAAAGGAAATTCTTACCTTCAGTGAATCTTGGCTGAAAAATTTGACTTGCACGAATATTTCACTGAACGTGCTGGAACTCTCGACACTTGGCGTTAGCGAAAACATCGGAAATTCAATTCCTGTGCAAAATGATGCGAATTGATTCTCTGTTGCAAATCACGGAAAAAACGGTAGAACGAATGGCATTGAACATGCTCCGGCACTTCGCTGTGAACCGATGCATAGAAAACTCAATTCTTTTGGAGAATGACGGCCATTTCTTCCCTATTGTAAATCATAGAAAAAACGGTAGCACGAATACCACTGAACATGCCCCTACACTTCGCTGTGAAATGAAACATGGAAAATTCAATTCCTGTGGCGAATGAAGGTCATTCCTTCCCTACTGTGAGAAAGCACGACAGTTTCGGTGGCCCGATGCTTGACATACTGTAACTTCTCAACACTATGCTAATTTTGTTCCCATCATTCCTGGTTTTTCTGAAGCGTGAAACGCGTTTGTGGATCTCATTTCGACCGGCTCTAAAATTTTAGCCTTACCATAACTTCGCGTAGGCAGAAGCTCTCAACGAAATTTCAAAACCACGTTGAGAACAGCTTGTGTTGGCAGGCTTATTGATGTGCATATCTCTAGTGGCACAAGTGTTGCCACAAAGGAAAGATTGGGTTTCTCCCTGCGCATGTTATCTCTCTGTACGTCAATATACAAAATACGCTTGCTGCCGGTGCCCCTGATCTTAGTTTGATTTATTCTCCTCCAGTAAGGAGCCGCTTTGTCTGCATCGAGATGGATCCCTTATATTTCTTATCTAATCCTGAACTTTATGGTGACTGCTATCGTCTCGATCTCATTGCGCTCGTTGATGCTCAACTGGGTACGTGCTTGAGACTGGTAAAGTTCGTCAGTATCTGGCATGTACCGTCAGGATCTGGCATGTACCGTCAGGATCTGGCAGGTACCGCCAGTATCTGGCAGCTACCGTCAGTATCCAGCAAGGACTGTCAGTATATGGTAGGTACCGTCAGGATCTGGCAGGTACCGTCAGTATCTGGCAAGTACCGTCAGTATCTGGCAGGTACCGTCAGTATCTGGCAGGTACTGTCAGTATCTGGCAGGTACCGTCAGTATCTGGCAGGTACCGTCAGTATCTGGCAGGTACCGTCAGTATCTGGCAGGTACCGTCAGTACCTGGCAGCTGCTGTCAGTATCTGGCAGCTGCTGTCAGTATCTGGCAGCTACTGTCAGTATCTGGCAGCTACGGTCAGTATCTGACAGCTACCGTCAGTATCTGGCAGCTACCGTCAGTATCCAGCAGGTACTGTCAGTATCTGGCAGCTACTCTCAGTATCTGGCAGCTACCGTCAGTATCTGGCAGCTACCGTCAGTATCCAGCAGGTACTGTCAGTATATGGCAGGTACCGTCAGGATCTGGCAGGTACCGTCAGTATCTGGCAGGTACCGTCAGTATCTGGCAGGTACCGCCAGTATCGGGAAGCTACCGTCAGTATCTGGCAGGTACCGTCAGTATCTGGCAGGTACCGTCAGTATCTGGCAGGTACCGTCAGTATCTGGCAGGTACCGTCAGTATCTGGCAAGTACCGTCAGTATCTGGCAGGTACCGTCAGTATCTGGCAGGTACTGTCAGTATCTGGCAGGTACTGTCAGTATCTGGCAGGTACTGTCAGTATCTGGCAGGTACCGTCAGTATCTGGCAGGTACCGTCAGTATCTGGCAGCTACTGTCAGTATCTGGCAGCTACCGTCAGTATCTGGCAGCTACCGTCAGTATCCAGCAGGTACTGTCAGTATCCAGCAGGTACTGTCAGTATCCAGCAGGTACTGTCAGTATCCAGCAGGTACCGTCAGTATCCGGCAGGTACTGTCAGTATATGGCAGGTACCGTCAGGATATGGCAGGTACTGTCAGTATCTGGCAGGTACCGTCAGTATCTGGCAGGTACCGTCAGTATCTGGCAGGTACCGTCAGTATCTGGCAGGTACCGTCAGTATCTGGCAGGTACCGTCAGTATCTGGCAGGTACCGTCAGTATCTGGCAGCTACTGTCAGTATCTGGCAGCTACTGTCAGTATCTGGCAGGTACTGTCAGTATCTGGCAGGTACCGTCAGTATTTGACAGGTACCGTCAGTATTTGGCAGGTACCCTCAGTATCTGGCAGGTGCCGCCAGTATCTGGCAGGTGCCGCCAGTATCTGGCAGGTGCCGCCAGTATCTGGCAGGTGCTGCCAGTATCTGGCAGGTGCCGCCAGTATCTGGCAGGTACCGTCAGTATCCAGGCTACGCTAATCTGGTATCCTATCTTATACTTTTAATTTTTTCCGTTGAATGGATGACATTTTGAAGCTAAAATTTTTGTTTGAACTTAGAATATTGTAAAAATGTTTACTCTTTTTAGACAGTGCTTGAATTTGTGGCATTAAAACACCAGCGTGTTGTTTTTCGACTGCGTAACAACTTTTTGTAAAGCTGAGAAAAACCTTATGGGTATGACTTGGAGACTTTTTTTTCTGGTAACTTACAGAGGAAAGTTTTTCTTAGAAACTTATCGTTATTTTTTGGAGATGATTCTTTGATGACCAGTACAATTTTTGGGAACACTCGAGAGGATTGAAGGAGTTATGAGGAAAACGTTTGTCACTCGATAGTATTGATATAATAAACAGTAATTTTTGGTACTCAGTGGAATCAATATAATCAGCAATAAATAAAGCTGTTGATATAATAGTGTAATTTTAGGTTGAACAGGTTCTAAACCCCTTTCTGAACCACGTCCCAACTTTCCTCCTCAACCCATTTAGTTGCTTGTGACAGGAAGCGAGGGAAGTGAGGAAGTCGATCTCGGTCGATAATCTGTGCGGTAGTGTATCGACCCGCCGGCTGGCCGTTTGGTGTCGTGTGTGTAGCATGTGTGTAGGTGGCATGTGTGTGTAGGTGGCATGTGTGTGTCGGTAGCATGTGTGTGTGTAGCATGTGTGCCGGTAGCATGTGTGTGTGGGTAATGTCTGTGTAGCATGTGTGTGGAGAGTGTGTGTGTGTGTGTGTAGCATTCCCTTGTGTTGGGGCCTGGTGTTGTGTTGTGCTCTTGTTGCCGTTATTTTCTGTCACTTTTGTGTTAGTTACCGTTGGTGCCACATCTGTATCGCTGATTCCACTATCGCTGGAATTATGATGCATGTGGCGCCCTGATTAGCGTTTTTTATTTAGTATTGCATTTTCATTAGAGTTATTGTTGATGATGATGTAATGGATACCATTGCTATTTCTGTAATCGCAATCCTGATTGCAGTTACTGCAACGTTCTGGCGCCGGCTTTCGCGCCAGCGTTGCAAAACTCGCATTTCTGTCGCCAAAATCTTCAAATTGTGCTCTCATCAATCAAAATTTGACCACAAAGGTGCTCATTGTGGCATAATTTCATTTGAAAAACACAAAGTTGAGAGAAATTTTGCGAGGAAAAAGGTTTATGCGAGCCTATTTCACACGAGTACAAAGAGTACTTACGAAGCACAGCGCTGCGACTTACCTGGCGCAAGGAAGGCGGCACGGAGTGAGTGTTGTGGAAGATCACGCGTGTTGTGAAGTGAGTAGTATTAATTAGACCCTTCCTTCTGTCAGACCAAAGGATAACTCTGCATGTCACGAGGGTGGATCACGCGTGTTGTGAAATGAAAAAATATTAATTATGTCTTCCTGACTGCATGACCGAATGATAACTCTGCATGGCACTGAGGAGGTGCTTCAGACGCGGAGCACATCATTAAAGCCTTCTGATGATCATTCCTTGGGGGTGAGCAGTCCTCTCCCACCCCCACTTCTCCCTTCCTGTTCTCCGCTCACCTCCCCATCTCCCACACCTGCCGCGGCCCGCCGTGTTGTGCGCGTGCCGTTGTTGCTGCAGCTGTGTGGAGGTATTGCACCCGTGTGGGGTATAATACGAGAGGCGAGGTAGGTGTATTACACATAAAAAGGTGGTGGTGTCGGTGTTACTGGTGTGATACGCCTACTCGTATATCTGAAAACTGCTGCAGATGTAACCGTTAGCTGGTACAGCTGTTATGGAAACGATTAACCTCGATTGAAAACTGCCGTATCGGGGATGTTTAAAGAGAATCAGCTGCAGTGTTGACCAACTACAACCGTGTAGACTGGTAATACAGCTGCTGCGTGCTGTGCTACAGCTGCAGTCTGAACTGCTTCCAAGTGCCTACAGCTGTGTGGGCTGGTAATGCAGCAGCTGCGTACAGCCTTGCAACTTCTGCCTGAGCCACCAGATCGCGTTTTTAGATTTGTAAGTTCAAGCCTAACTAACCACAACAAAGGTGTTCTAAAGAGAAGACGGAGAAAGGCACCATTTTGTATGGAGTTAAGGGAACGGGGAATTCAGGCCTAAGATGTGTACCTACGCAAGACGCATGGTAACAGTAAGTTTGGAAAGAAGTTAATGAAACAAGATGAAAGTTGTAGAAGAAAGTAGTAGGTGCTTAAAAACAAAACAGCAGTGAAGCGAAGAACCATGATCCTAAACTAAACAAAAAAACCCATTTCAACCAAAGGAAAAGGAAGGCTACCTAACTCCAGCTCGGGTCCTCACGGTTGCCAGATCGCGTGCCTATAGCGCTGTCGAGGCAGCAGATAATGGGCGGTGCCGCCTTCTTATCTCCTGGTATCTCCGGACACATACATGCACACACACATGTACAGACACAGACGTACAAATGCACATACTGCTGCACGGCCCTACATCTGTGCGTCACGTAACCTGACCCTCCTGGGCTTGATTTTTCTGGGATGTGCGTGTTGTGGTTGGTGCCTGAACCTGCTGGGTTGTGCGTGTTGTGGTTGGTGCCTGAGCCTGCTGGGCTGTGCGTGTTGTGGTTGGTGCCTGAGCCTGCTGGGCTGTGCGTGTTGTGGTTG